>JAOSBO010010469.1:0-13009 GCA_027563915.1 Erythroxylum rotundifolium
ATTTCCTAAGGTTAAAGGCACTAAGGCATTAAAGGAAGGGTAAGGTGGACTTTCCTCACCCATTAAGCGTAGAATGGGAAGAGGAAAAGAATGTAATGAGAAAACCTAAAAATGTGAATGAAGGAAAGGAGAGAAAATCAAAAAGTAAAGCAGAGAAAGAAGCAGAGAGGTTTCGGTGAAGTTAGAAAGAAGAGGGCCTTGAAATAGGTCACGAATTTTCTTAGTCTTAAAGAGAGAATTGGAGGTCACTAAAGAAGGAAAAAAGAAAGAGGAAAGGGAGAGCTTTCTTTAGAGCCAAGAACCTCATTAGTTGGTGAAGATTCAAGGTAAGTCGATTTTTTTAAATCTCTTAGAGTTTTGAAGGGTTTTTGGTTCAAAGAGCTTCATAAATGTGTGGAGGGTTGATTTTGTGCTTTTGATTCTATGGGTTCTCAAATTGAATTTCCTATTGAATGAGGACTTGGTTTGTTATAGGAAACTAAGCAAGCCCGATCCAAGGCAAAGAGGAAAGACAATGTTGAACTTGGATTGTCAACCATCTTAGGTAGGTAAAATATTTATGGTTATTGTATAATTAGGCAAATTCTTACCTATGTCTATCTACGTGATTTTTTATTGAAATGGTTATGTTGAAATTGAAATAATTTGTGAATATTTGAAATTGTATGATGCATTGTGATTATGTAATACCTTGAAAAAGGTTATAACATTTGGAATTGAATGAAAAGAAGAAAAAGAATGAAATATAAGAAAAATGATAAAATGAAAGAAGCACAAAAGTGCAAATTGTGATTGATTAAATTGAGCATGAGAATATGAAAATGGGCCAAGAGCGGAACCGTTTCGTAGTCACATGCACATCAATGTAAAGCCTTCTCCCAACTGCCCACTTGTGGCCCACGAGATACGAAAATGGACTCGTTTTGTTCACGGAGTAAACTTTGGTTTCTCTATTTTGTTCACGGAACCCTCGAGCCAATTGTTTGTGCATTTGCATTTTAACATGAAAAGTTGGATGAATTGAGTATTGTGCTTTGATGCAATATGTTTCATGTGATGATGTATTAATATTTGAGTTATGAATGTATTTATGAATATATATATATATAAGTGTGTGTGTGTGTGTGTGTGTGTGTGTGTGTGTGTGTGTGTTTGATTGTGTGGTTCATTGCCAACGGCTATAAGTATTTTAGCCATTGAGCTGTGTAGCTCAACCCCCAATTTTCCCTCTTCAGGTGCAAATCGAGAAGACCAGTGATCCTTGCAAGTCATTCGAACCCCAAGATAGATATAAGTCTTTTATACTAAGTTAGTGATTTTGTATAGCTTATAAGCAAACATCAACATTGAGCATCCTTTGCATTTTGTTTTAAGTTGATGTGTATGTTGGCATGTAACAAACTCCGACTGTGTTTAAAAATGAGGAAGTGAAATTGGATTCTTTTCTATGTCTGATTTTGTTATTTTAAAGATTGGAATAACGAAATGTACATATGTATAATCTTATTTGTTAAATTGCCAAAGGTTATTAGTCTCAGAGTAGCACGATAGAATTTGAGAGATTGTGTTCTGAACTCAAAAGGAAAACACGGACGAAGCGTATCATCTATGCTGATGTCACAACACAGACGCAAAGGAAAACACAGACGAAGTGCATCGTTTGTGCTGACGTCACAACACAGACGCAAAGGAAAACACGGACAAAGTGTATCATCTGTGCTGATGTCATAACACAGACACAAAGGAAAAACACAGACGATAAAAGGTCAAAAGCAGACGATAGGAAAGGCAGACGAAAGGAAAGGGCAAACGATAGGAAAGGCAGATGATAGGAAAGGCAGGCGAAAGGAAAGGCAGACGATAGGAAAGGCAGACGATAGGAAAGACAGACGAAAGGAAAGGCAGACGATAGGAAAGACAGACGAAAGGAAAGGCAGACCATAAGCCAAACACAGACCATAGGCAAACACAGACCGTAAACTAAACCTAGATGATAGATAAACACAGACGATAGGACAAACACAGAAGAAGAATTTAAGAAGTTATGCTAATTATCCCGAAGCATCTACATATGCAAATTGTGGACTCACCAATGCAATCCTTTGAAATTTTTAGGCTTGAATAGAGATGAGCCCAAAAAGGGGATTACTTTTGAAGATGCAAGAGTTTGTACAAAATGGTTTGTATCCAAATGCGATAGCCGGGCTTTGAACCGACACAACTGATTGATCAATTTGATCACCTAGAACGAATGACCTATAACAACAATAAATTTCAATCATTTTTTTTGCACTTCTCACAATAATTCAGGCTTAGCATTCTATATGTCCCAACAGATGCTAACCATGCTCTGATACCACCTAGTTGTAGCACCCCATTACCGCAGGATACACACTAGGATACCTGGAGGTCATTCCAGTACATATCCTATGATAAGGGAGAGTTATGATCGATCACTATATTAACTTGACATGGCATCATAAGAAAATCATAATATTTTAAAGCTAACTTTTTCCTCATTTCCTTTCACAAAATCGAAAGTCTACATTGTATCTTTCAACACTTACTATATGTAAATGGTCAAAACCTAGTACCAAAGTACTACATGAAAGAGGAAAATATACAAAGCCTATCTAATCTATCCAAAAATCCCAACTGACCGACCTTTGAGCTATGACTTCTCTTGTCAAAACACAATCTACACGGCTAGTAGAGCCTCTCAGTAGCTAGAGTCATCTCTTAATCCTGAAAAGACAATGTTACAATTCTAATGAGTTTTGCAAACTCAATGAGGTAGCCATCATCGATGGTTCACTCAATTTATGCATCACATCAATACACGTAACATATTTTTCACATCTTTACATATTCATAAAACAACACCTTTCACTTTCAGAAAAATCGTAATGGTCATTTTATTTAAGTAAAATACACATATCAAATATAAATGCAATGCACGTGATTCAGTCTCATTTGTTACTTTGTTGTGACCAAGTGCCTTTTTACTAGCTCATATCCCTTGTGGATACCAAGCTGTATCGATTAATGTCCCATATCCCTTAGTGGATACCGGGTACATGCACAACTGAGCCAAAGGCTCTTATTACATTCTGAGCTTTAAGCTCTTTTACTAGCAACTCTGGTTACAACTACCTTTATCTTTCATGCATTCATGAAATGAATTGCATCTCACATATGCATTTAATAATTGGTTGTAATCAGTCACATTCCTAGTCAAAACACAATCATCTTTAGACCTTAGTCTAACATTCAACAAAATTTTTGGAGTAACATTTATTTCTTCCCATTCACATACAAGTAGCACTTCAATATCTCAATCCAATATCACAGTCATCGGACCTTTATTATCCAGAATCAACATTCAAGTCACATTCATTCAATCATCTCAAACAGAATTTAAACAGCCAGTAATTAAGTGAGACCATCTAGGTTACTCACAAGTTGCTCCCGAAGCTAATGTTTGGAAGATCCAGCAACGTCCAGGGGTTGACGTTCCAGTTGCCCCTCTATAACAAATAAAATATACAAATATCACAATATGCACAATTTTAATTGTTTAACAATGCACATATATGAAATGAATTATGTACAATGCATGTTCATGACCATCCCGGGTATCTTTCCATCAATTTCATCACAAAATCATTCTCATATCAAAAATCATCTAAATATAATTTATACTTAGGTTTATGCCTCACTAACAACATTAAATTCACCATTCATTTCTTATTGACTCACTTTAGAATTTTTTTTCCTAAGTCATACTGTTCACATTCAATTAGAAAGTGAAAATGATATAATTTGGTCATACTCACTTCTAGAAAAGTGTTCCTATATGTCTTATCTTTACATTGATACTAAAATCACTCAATTTGGCTCAGTATTTTGGAAGATATGCCTCAAACATTTTCGGGTTGTTCATATTCAAAAAACAGTATGCTATACACAATTTTCATCCAGAAATTCAATATCTTAGAGACTGATTCATAATTTGACTTTTGGATCCAATTTCTAGGTCTTTATCTCTACTTTACTCCAAATCAAAAATCCTCCCATTTGGAATCTGATAGATCAAGATATCACCAAAATACTGAAGCATGTTCAGTAAAAATATCTAACTTATACTCTTCCAACCGATCCCCTCACTTTGATTCAATCAATCTTTTTTTTTTCAAATCAAAACCAAAATCTATATAAAAAAAATTCAGAGATACAGAAACGTGTTATGAATCCAATGCTTTAAAAGTCACTTTCTTGAAGACCTCAAAGATAGATTCAAATGAAAAGTAGGCTAAATGGAAAGAGACAGATGAGATGGAAAATTGCTATAACTTTCCCTCCAAATATCAGATTAAGATGTTCTTTGCATGGTTCGAAAGAGTACTTCAAGATCTACAACTTTCTTGAAGACCTCAAAGACAGATTCTATCATCTGAAGGGTCAAAAATGGATCTGACGATACAAAATGAACAATATATAGAAGAAGAAGTCTCGGTCACTTGGGCAGAAAGCAAACGAATGCAAAAGCAGAAGAATCAAAAGTAGACGAAATTCTTTAGAAAGTAGAAGAAGCAAAAATATAGATGGCATGGAAAACACAGATGAAGAAAAAAACAGATGGAAGCAAATCACAAACAGAAACAAAACACAGACGGAAACAAAACACAGACGGAAACAAAACACAGACAGAAGCAAAATACAGACAATACGTCTTTACAGAAGATAGACGAATGCACTAAACAGACGATAGGTGGTCAAATTAAGACAATGCAAAGTCAACTTAAGATGATGCGACATAGACGATGCGTCTTTATAGATGATAGACCAATGCACTAAGCAGATGATAGGTGGTCAACTTAAGACGGAGCAAAGTCAACTTAAGACGATGCAACACAGATGATACATCTTTACATTCCTAGGCATTCCCCTTCATAAGGACCCTAACTTTCAATCCAAAGGTCCAAAAAAATTTCATACTATATACCATTGAAAAGCTAAAAGAAATGTCTACAACTTTCGTGAAGACCATTTTGTCAAAATCCATCTAGATCAGTACAGTAAATTCATGGAAATTTCAGATCAAAATTTCAACTCCAACTCTAAAGAATTTATTCACTACTTGTTGAAAACCCCAGGATCTTCAACTATCCCTAAAGCCCTAACTTCATGCAAAATCATGTACTCCTCTGTGAATAGTAACCAACTTCTGGTTTCTCTTAAAGTAGAAGAAACACTCAGCAGCAAAGGAAGTGGTAAGGGATATGGAAAAAAATCAAAGTTAACCCTCAGGAGGAGTTTGATGGAAAACTCTATATATGGGAAGAAATTTGGAGAAGATGATAACAAGGAAAGAACTTAGGAAAAGAACAAACCCCTTTTTAACTCTCGAATTACTCAAACTTAGTTCTGACACATAATAAAGGCAACTTTACACTTGTCACTTTCCTAAGATCTAAGTTCTAACTTAGTTTCTTTTGAAACTAACTCCCTTTAACTCTCATCTTTATAATTCAACTATCTCCAAATCTTCATTTGATTTCTTCTCTCCTTCTTTTTTCTTATTTTCCATAATACTCCATAAATTACAAAACAAATCCTAAATTCACCAAAATTCATAAATATAATAATTCCACTAGTCAATAAAATTTTCAATATAAATAAATTCCAAATTCATAATTTTCCCAAAAATCACAACTCAGTCCAGATATACTCGAAATTATTCATGAATGCATGTACAATTAATTTCATGTGCCGAAAAAAATTCACTATTCATTTGTATGTGTATGACATATTATGCATGAGCATGAAAATTGCATTTCTAAGATCTCATTAATCACTCATTTTTACTATTCTAACCTCCCAAAATAAGTAATGAGATGTTACAACTCTCCCCTCTTTAAAAGAAATTTCATCCTCGAAATTCTTACCTGTTTGCTCAAACAGGTAGGGGTATTATCTCCTCATATGCTCCTCCATTTCCCAAGTAGCTTCCTCAGTTGAGTGGTTCCTCCAAAGGACTTTTACTAATGGAATGACTTTGTTCCTCAACTGCTTGATCTGCAATCCCATAATCTTGATCGGCTCCTCAACGTAGCTTAAGTTACTAACAACCTCAACCTCCTAAGCCAGTATCACATATGTCGGATCCGATCGGTATTTTCAAAGCAACATTATGCAATTGAGACATCTCATTCGATAGGGCCAACTTATATACCAAAGGTCCTACTCTCTCAATGATCTCATAAGGATCAATGTACCTAGGGCTTAACTTACCCTTTTTATCGAATCTCAGAACTCCCTTCCAAGGTGACACTCTCATAAATACCTTGTCTCCCACATTGTACTCCATATCACGTTGATGTTGATCCACATAACTCTTCTGTCTATCTTGAGCCGCTTTAATTTGGCTTCGGATCAATTTCACCTTATCCACTGTGTCTTGTATCAACTCGAGGCCTTCAACCATTCTCAAGCCCTCTTCATCTCAATATAATGGCGAACGACACTTTCTACCATATAGTGCCTCATACGGTGCCATCCCGATACTATTGTGGTAATGATTGTTATAAGCAAACTCTATCAATGTCATATATTGTCCTCTCACTCTGTCCATCTGTCGGAGGACGAAATGCTATATTGAAGTTTAGCTTACAACCCATAACAGACTGCAGGCTCTTCCAAAACCTCGACCAAACTTTTCGCACCATATACACTAACCAAACTTTCTGTCCCTAAATCCATTGCAAAGTTTTCCACCATCGGGGGCAAAGTAAAGTTCACGATAATCCGTCCCTAATTCTAGACGAAATATACATACGAAACAAAACGGTCCCCAAATCTGTTACTAATCTGCGACGATTTTTTGGATAGAAATTTTGCAACAGAAATTGAGATGAATTTTTCTATTGGGACAGATCTAGGGACGGATTTTTAGGAAGGAATATTTCAATCCTAAATATCGGACGGATTTTGTAACCAAATTTCGGCGAAATGTTTTCCTTCCCTAAAATCTTGAAAATGGTTTCGGGACCAAATTTTTCGTCCATAAATCCATTGAAATTTTCAAGCATTTAGTCCGTCCTTAAATCGGTCGCTATTTTGGTTCCTAAATCCATCTCAATTTTTGTTCCTTTCTTTTTCCCACTTCTGCTGCTATTAAAACGGTGCGTTTTTTTGCCCCTTTTATTTATTCTGAGAGGTCGAGAATCTGTCTGTTTGGGTGCTCTGTTTTGCTTCTTCTTCAGAAAGATTGTGAAATTCTTGAGAGTTTCTCTTAAAGGTAGAGTTGCTTTGTTTTGATTCATGAAACTGGCCATCACAAGCATTTGAAGGTATTGGAAGCTAGGCATCACAAGCTCATTAAGGTAATTTCTTTTGCAAATTAGATGTTCCCCTCTCATAATAATAGACATCTTTATATTTTAGGTATAACAATGGAAAATTTTTTGTGATTTATGGTTTGGGTTTTGTGTGGATGATGAATGTTTGGTTATTTGTTGCTCTTAATTAGTAATAATTGTTGTGATAATTTAGGAATTTAAGGATTTGGGGTTTTAATTATATTTTTCCGTGTTGATTTGTGATGAAAGTGCATTTTAGATTTTTTTTGATAAACTGGAATTGCATTAAAAATAAAAACTGCATTTTTGATTTTATCAGTAAATAAAATCTAAATTTTAATTTCTCATTGCTTGCATGTTTCCTCAATTAAGTAATCAATTCTAATTTATGCAATTTCTATATCCACATTTGTATTATATATATACAAAACCGTCCCAAAATACGTCCCAACATTTCGCACCATACATACCGACCAAACTTTCTGTCCCTAAATCCGTTGCAAAGTTTGGCGCCATCGGGCTCGAAGTAAAGTTCACCATAATCTGTCCCTAATTCCGGACCAAATATAAGAACGAAACAAAACGGTCCCTAAATCAGTTAGCAATCTACAACTATTTTTTTGATGAAAAATTTCTATTGGAAATTGTGACGGATTTTTCTATTGGGACGGATCTAGGGACAGAATCTTTGGATCCCAAATATTGGATGAAATTTGTAACCCAATTCCGATGGAATATTTTTCGTCCCTAAAATCGTGACAATGGTATCGGGACCAGGTTTTTCGTCCATAAATCAGTTGAAATTTTCGAGCGTTAAGTCCATCCTTAAATCAGTCACCATTTTGGTTCCTAAATCTATCCCAATTTCCATTCCTTTCTTTTTCCCACTTCTGTTGCTATTAAAATGGTGTGTTTTTGTTTGGCCCCTTTTATTTATTCTGAGAGATCGAGAATCTATCTTTTTGGGTGCTCTATTTTGCTTCTTCTTCAGAAAGGTTGTGAAATTCTTGAGAGTTTCTCTTAAAGGTGGAGTTGCTTTGTTTTGATTACTCAAACTAGCCGCCATAAGTGTTTCAAGGTACTGGAAGCTAGGCATTACAAGCTCATTAAAGTAATTTCTTTTGCAAATTGGATGTTCCCCTCTCATAATAATAGACATCTTTATATCTTAGGTATAACAATGCAAAATTTTTTGTGATTTATGGTTTAGGTTTTGTGTGGTTCATGAATATTTGGTTATTTGATGTTCTTAATTAGTAATAATTGTTGTGATAATTTAGGAATTTAAGGATTTGGGGTTTTAATTATATTTTTTTACTTTGATTTGTTATGAAAGTGCATTTTAGATTTTATTGGTAAATAAAATCTAAATTTTAATTTCTCATTCCATGCATGCTGCCTCAATTAAGTAATCAATTCTAATTTAGCAATTTGTTGATCCACATTTGTATTCTATATATAAAAAATTGTCCTAAAATCTGTCCCAACATTTCTTGTCTTATACACCGACCAAACTTTCCGCCCCTAAATCCGTTGCAATGTTTGCCGCCATCAACCGCGAATCCATTAGTAATCTGTGACAGATTTTTGGACGAAAATTTTGCAACAAAAATTGGGACGGATTTTTCTATTAGGACGGATCTAGGAACTGATTTTTAAGGACGAAATCTTTCGGTCCCAAGTATCGGACAGAATTTGTAACCTAATTCTGCAGGAATGTTTTCCGTCCCTAAAATCGTGACAATGGTGTCAGGACGAACTTTTCCGTCCGCAAATCCTTTGAAATTTTCGAGCGTTCAGTCCGACCTTAAATCGGTTGCTATTTTGGTTCCTAAATTAGTCCCAATTTCCATTCCTTTCTTTTTTCCACTTTTGATGCTATTAAAACAATGCGTTTTTGTTTGGCCCCTTTTATTTATTCTGAGAGGTCGAGAATCTGTCGTTTTGGGTGCTCTATTTTGCTTCTCCTTCAGAAAGGTTGTGAAATTTTTAAGAGTTTTTCTTAAAGGTGGAGTTGCTTTGTTTTGATTCATGAAACTAGCCATCACAAGTGTTTGAAGGTTTTGGAAGCTAGGCATCACAAGCCCATTAAGATAATTTCTTTTGCAAATTGGACGTTCCCCTCTCCTGATAATCGACATCTTTATGTTTTAGGTATAACAATGGAAAATTTTTTGCGATTTATGGTTTGGGTTTTGTATGGTTGATGAACATTTGGTTATTTGTTGCTCTTAATTAGTAATAATTGTTGTGATAATTTAGGAATTTAAGGATTTAGGGCTTTAATTATAATTTTCTGTGTTGATTTGTGATGAAAGTGCATTTTAGATTTTATTTGTAAATAAAATCTAAATTTTAATTTCTCATTGCATGCATGCTTGCTCAATTAAGTAATCAATTCTAATTTATGCAATATGTTGATCCACATTTTTGTTATATATATAAAAAGTGTCACAAAATCTGTCCCAACATTTCACTCCTTATACACTGACCAAACTTTCCGTCCCTAAATTTGTTGCAAAATTTGGTGCCATCGGGTGCCAAGTAAAGTTCGCCATAATCCGTCCTTAATTTCGGATGAAATATAAGAACGAAACAAAACGATCCCCAAATCTTTTAGTAATCTGCAACTATTTTTTTGGACGAAAACTTTGCAACGAAAATTGGGATGTATTTTTCTATTGGGACGGATCTAGAAACGGATTTATACGAACGGAATCTTTTTAGGTCTCAAATATCGGGCCAAATTTTGGACCAAATTTCGGTGGAATGTTTTCTATCCCTAAAATCGTGACAATAATGTCGAGACCAACTTTTTCTTCCATAAATCTGTTGAAATTTTCGAGCGTTTAGTCCGTTCTTAAATCGGTCGCTATTTTGGTTCCTAAATCAGTCCCAATTTTCATTCCTTTCTTTTTCCCACTTCTACTGCCATTAAAATGGTGCATTTTTATTTGGCCACTTTTATTTATTCTGAGAAATCGAGAATCTGTCTTTTTGGGTGCTCTGTTTTGCTTCTTCTTCTAAAAGGTTGTGAAATTCTTAAGAGTTTCTCTTAAAGGTGCAATTGCTTTCTTTTGATTCATGAAACTAGCCATCACAAGTGTTTGAAGGTATTGGAAGCTAGGTATCACAAGCTTCTTAAGGTAATTTCTTTTGCAAATTAGATGTTCCCCTCTCATAATAATAGACATCTTTAGATTTTAGATATAACAATGTAAAATTTTTTGTGATTTATGGACTGGGTTTTGTGTGGTTGATGTATAATTGTTGTGATAATTTAGGAATTTAAGGATTTGGGGTTTTAATTACATTTTTCTGTGTTGATTTGTGATGAAAGTGCATTTTGGAATTTTTTCTGATAAACTGGAATTGCATTGAAAATGAAAAGTGGATTTTAGATTTTATTAGTAAATAAAATCTAAATTTTAATATCTCATTGCATGCATGCTTCCTCAATTAAGCAATCATTTCTAATTTATGCAATATTTGATCCACATTTGAATTATATATACACAAAACTGTCCCAAGATCCGTCCCAACATTTCGAGCCATGTACACCGACCAAATTTTCTGTCCCTAAATCCGATGCAAAGTTTGGAGGCATCTGGCACAAAGTAAAGTTCGCCATAATCCGTCGCTAATTTTGAACGAAATATAAGAACGAGACAAAACGGTCCCCAAATCCGTTAGTAATATGTGACCATTTTTCGGATGAAAATTTTTCAATGATAATTTGGACGGATCTAGAGACAGATTTTCAAGGACGGAATCTTTTTGGGTCCTAAATATCGGACCAAATTTGTAACCAAATTCTAGTGGAATGTTTTCCGCCCCTAAATTCGTGACAATGGTGTCACGACCAACTTTTCCATCCGTAAATCCGTTGAAATTTTCAAGCATTTAGTCCGTCGTTAAATCAGACTTTTTCCCAATTTCCATTCCTTTCTTTTTCCCACTCCTGCTGCTATTCAAATGGTGTGTTTTTTTGGCCCCTTTTATTTATTCTGAGACGTTGAGAATCTGTCTGTTTGGATGCTTTGTTTTGCTTCTTCTTTAAAAAAGTTGTGAAACTCTTGAGAGTTTCTCTTAAAGGTGGAGTTACTTTTTTTTTATTCATGAAACTAGCCATCAGAAGTGTTTGAAGGGCAACATAAGCTCATTAAGGTACTTTCTTTTGCAAATTAGATTTTCCGCTCTCATTATAATAGACATCTTTATATTTTAAGTAGAACGATGGAAAATTTTTTGCGATTTATTGTTTGGGATTTGTGTGGTTGATGAACGTTTGATTATTTGTTGCTCTTAATTTGTAATAATTGTTATGATAATTTAGGAATTTAAGGATTTGTGGTTTTAATTATATTTTTCTGTGGTAATTTGTGATGAAAGTGCATTTTAGCATTTTTTTATAGACTGGAATTTCATTAAAAATAAAAAGTGCATTTTAGATTTTATTAGCAAATAAAATCTAAATTTTAATTTCTCGTTGCTTGCATGCTTCCGCAATTAAGTAATCAATTCTAATTTATGCAATATGTTGATCCACATTTGTATTATACATATACAAAACCATCCCAAAATTCGTCCAAACATTTCGGCCATATACACCGACCAAGCTTTCTGTCCCTAGATCCATTGCAAAGTCTAGCACCATCGAACGCGAAGTAAAGCTCGCCATAATCCTTCCCTAATTCCTGAAGAAATATAAGAACGAAACAAAATAGTCCCTAAATCCGTTAGTAATCTACGACTATTTTTAGGACGGAAATTTTGCAACAAAAATTGGGAGATTTTTCTATTGGGACAGATTTAGGGACGGAATCTTTCGGTCCCAAATATCAGAAGAAATTTGTAACCTAATTCCGGAGGAATGTTCTCAATCCCTAAAATCATGACAATGGTGTCGAGATCAACACTTCCGCCCGTAAATCCATAGAAATTTTTGACCGTTTAGTTCGTCCTTAAATCGATCACAATTTTGTTTTCTAAATCTGTCCCAATTTTTGTTCCTTTGTTTTTCTGACTTCTGCTACTGTTAAAATTGTGTGTTTTTGTTTGGGCCCTTTTATTTATTATGAGAGGTCGAGAATCTGTCTATTTGGGTTCTTTATTTTCCTTCTTCTTCTGAAAGGTTGTGAAATTTGTGACAGTTTCTCTTAAAGCTGGAGTTGCTCTGTTTTGATTCATGACACTAGCCATCACAAGTGTTTGAAGGTATTGGAAGCTAGGCATCACAAGCTTATTAATGTAATTTCTTTTTCAAATTAGATGTTCCCCTCTCATAACAATAGACATCTTTACATTTTAGGTATAACAAGGGAAAATTTTTTGCGATTTATGGTTTGGGTTTTCTGTGGATGATGAAGGTTTGGGTATTTGTTGCACTTAATTAGTAATAATTGTTGTGATAATTTAGGAATTTAAGGATTTGGGGTTTTGATTATATTTTTCAGTGTTGATTTGTGATGATAGTGCATTTTACATTTTTTTCATAAACTGGAATTGCATTCAAAATAAAAAGTGCATTTTAGATTTTGTCAGTAAATAAAATATAAATTTTAATTTCTCATTGCATGCATGCTTCCTCAATAAAGTAATCAATTCTAATTTATGTAATATGTTGATCCGCATTTGTACTATATATA
>JAOSBO010010477.1:0-13009 GCA_027563915.1 Erythroxylum rotundifolium
CATGTTATCTTAAAACAATATAGGTTATTGAAAAAGAAATTTGTTGAAAATTTAAAGAACACAAAACTTTTAGAAGACGAAAATGTTTGTCATAGGAAATAAGTAGACGATATGAAAAACAAAGTAACTGTAGATAGATCTGGGGAAATTAATTAACTAAAACAAAGGATTAATAGCCTTTCAGCGGATTTATCAAAATTTACAGAAAGTACGAAAAGCATTAATGACATGATTGGAAGTTATAAACATCCAAATGATAAAAGCGGTTTAGGCTTTAATAATAAAAATACTATTCATAATAATAATGTTGTTCATAATAGGAATTTTGTTCCTAATAGAAAAAAAAGAAACAATACTCTTATTATTCAAAGAAAAAATATAAACTAACCCCAAAGGACCCAAGAAAATATGGGTACCTAAAAAGGATATAATATATACAGATCTCCTTACTTGGAAGAAGCAACCACCACCAACGGTATTCAGACAATGGCTACTCACGACACATGACAGGCGGAAGGTCTATATTCCTAGCCCTCCAATACAAGCAAGGAGGATCAATAACTTTTGGAAACAACAAACAGGGCAAAATAATTGGGATCAACAAAATTGGTAAAGATTTCTTTTTGTCTATTGATAATGTTCTGCTAGTTGATGGCTTAAAGCATAATCTAATTAGTACATGATTCTAGATTTGAAGTATCCTTTAATCAAAATTCTTATATAGTCAAAAATAAGGACGGTTTCATATTATTTTCTGCCAAGAGATGAAATAATCTCTATAAAATTAACTTAGACGAGTTAAAAAGTCAAAATATTTCATGTTTTATATTAACAGATGATGAAAAATGGATTTGGCACAAAAAGCTAGGTCATGTTAGTTTTAAACATATTTCTAAATTAGTTAGACATGATTTGGTAAGAGATTTACCAAAGATAAGTTTTAACAAATATTTCTTTTGTGAAAGTTGTCAAAAAGGAAAACAAGTTAAAACATCTTTTTCGTCTAAGAATATTGTAACTTCGTCTAGACTTCTAGAGTTGTTACATATAAATTTGTTTGGTCCAACTAGAACAATAAGTCTTAGTGGAAAGAAGTATAGTCTCGTAATTGTTGATAACTTTACTAGATTTTTTTCGATATTGTTTTTATCATATAAAGATAAATCTCTTAAATGCTTTAAAGTTTTATCCAAAAAGTTACAAAATGAAAAAGGAATTTCTATTGCTGGAATTAAGAGTGATCATGGTGGAGAATTTGAAAATGAAAAATTCAAAATGTTTAATGAAGAGAATGGAATTTTCCATAATTTCTCTGCGCCTAGAACTCCTGAACAAAATGGAGTTGTAGAAAGAAAGAACAGGACGATTCAGGAATGGCAAGAACAATGCTATGTGAAATGAATCTTCCAAAGTACTTCTAGGCAGAAGCTGTTAACACAGATTGTTATATTCAAAATAGAATATTTTTGCAATCTATTTTAAATAAAACTCCATATGAATTATAGAAGGGAAGAAAGCCAAATATTTCTTCTTCATCCTTTTTGTTGCAAATGCACTATCTTAAATACAAAAGAAATTTTGGATAAATTTGATTTTAAGATCAATTTAGGAATTTTTCTATTAATTTTAAACCTTATAGAGGTTATAATCTTGTTTCTAAATCTGTCGAAGAATCTATAAATATAAAATTTAATGATGATTCTCATCTAGATAAAAGAGACAATTCTGATGATGAAACTCTATCTGCTCCCTTAGTTAATAACATAGATGATTCACCACCAGACGATCCATCTGATAAAGTAATAGGTAATTCTGAAAATATTAGTTTAAGAAAAGACTGGAAATATAAATCTTCTCACCCAGAAAACTTTATTATAGGAGAAACATCAGAAGGAGTGAGAATTAGATCTAATTTTAGAAGAGAGACAAATGTAGCATTTATTTCCGAATTAGAACCTAAGAAAATTGATGAAGCTCTTCAAGACGAGGCTTACATTTTGGTTGTGCAACAGGAGTTAAATCAATTTACAAGGAATAAAGTTTGGTCTCTAATCCCTAAACCATTTGATAAATCTATTATAGAAACTAGATGGGTATTCAAAAATAAACTTCATGAATAAGGAAAAGTAACCCATAACAAAGATAAATTAGTAGCCCAAAGCTATAATCAACAAGAATGAATGGACTATAATGAAACATATGCTCTTGTAACTGGACTAGAAGCTATTAGGATCTTGCTTACATATGTTGTTCATCATAATATAAAACTATTTCAAATGGAAGTGAAAAGTGCATTTTTTAATGGTTTTAAAGATGAAGAAGATTATGCAAAACAACCCCTAAGTTTTGAAAACATTGATAAATCAGATTATGTGTATAAAATTCATAAAGCTTTGTGTGGATTAAAACAAGCACCTCGTCCATGGTATGATCGTCTAAGTTCGTTTTTGATTAAAAATGACTTTATTAGAGGTCAAGTAGATAAAACATTATTTTGGAAAAATATTAAAAATGATTTTATAGTTGTACAAATATATGTAGACGATATCATCTTTGCTGCAATATCGAAAAAATTATGTTCAAATTTTTGAAAATCTTTTGAAATGTCAATTTGAAATGAGTATGATGGGTGAACTAAAGTTCTTTCTTGGTTTAGAAATTAAACAAACTGAAGAAAAGATTTTATTCATCAACAAAATTATATCAAATAACTTTTAGTCAAATATAAAATGGAAAATGTTAAACCAATGTCAACTCCTATACATCCTTCAATTGTCTTAAATAAAGATGAACTAAAGATGAAGTTAGTAAGAAGATTGATCAAACTCTTTTTAGAGGAATTGTTAGTTCCTTACATTATCTAACTACAAGCAGACCTGATATAATGTTTAGTGTTTATTTGTGTGCAAGATTTCAAGCAGATCATAGAGAATCTCATTATATTGCTATCAAAAGAATATCGAGATACTTGGTAGGTTCTACTGATCTTTGCTTAATGTATGAGAAAGGTAAAGATTTCAGGTTAATTGGTTACTGCGATGATGATTATGCTGGAGATAGGATTGATAGGAAGAGTACAAGTGAAAGTTGTCACTTTTTTGGTCATAATCTAATTTTTGGGTCAAGCAAGAGGCAAAGTTCAATTACCGGTGGACAGTTAAAAACATTACAAAAAATAACTTTTCAAGAGTGTATATGAAAAGCAATCATTTCAAAATCTGCAACACTTCACACTCTAGAATTTTCATGAAAAACTTCGAAACTAACTTGTTCAAAGTGCTCTCAACAAAGACGATCCAACACTCTGTTCTAAACATCAAACTCTTTTCATTTCATTTCATATCTTTCTCTTAATATTTTCTATATACTAACCTCGCTTCTTAAATTGAAATATATTTCTTTGTTTGTTGTTTATTTTATAGATTAAAAAATGCCGAAATCTCTTATCTATGAAAGACCCATCGATTTCACTTCCTTGAAGAATGCTTGGTGAATATCGATCCTGAGGTTAAAGCAATTGGATGGAAGAACTTCTTCAACATCCGAGCCAGTGTATCTGAATGAAATATATAAGTTCTGGAAGAATGCGAAGGTGATAGACAACACCTTGGTATCGATGGTAGATGGGTTGTCAGTAATAATCACACAAGATTTCGTTGTGGAGGCTATTAGGTGTCCAAATAAAGGAGAAGAATTGTTCAACAATATAGATTGGATCGCTCAAAGTCATATAGACGAAGCCAACATCAATCAACAACTATATGGATTCAGTAATCCAGGAGTCAAGAAGTCTTCAACCCTCATTCTGAAGGCTAGGGTTCTTCACTCACTTCTTCTCCATTATATCATACCAAGAGCAGGATCAAAGGATGTGGTGATAATGAATGATGAACATTGTCATTTTTACCTACTCACTCACCAACATGCTAATGTTCCATTTTTTATTCTGAAGTACATAGTAAAGGCTAGGGAGGATTATCATCTGAAGTGTGGTTCTTTACCTTACGGTATGTTGTTAACAAGATTTTTCAAAGCATCTGGAATCCTACTTGATAGAGAAAACAAAGTAAAACTAGATGTTAAGAGTGTTATCAATACCTCTAATATTCAAAAAATGGGGATCAAGACTGAAGCCGAAGTGGATGAAGATTTCACATCGAAAGCACAGTCTAAAGGGGAGCTTTCAGTAAGATGAAGCAGGAAAGGAAATGTTATGTCCGAAAAACAAGCAAAACCGCAATTGTTCCAAAGAATGTCAACAATGGTAAAGGTTGAACAATCGTCTGATGAGTCGATACAAGCCAAGACGATTCTAGAGAACAAGGAAAACAAGGTTCAACAACCAACTCACCAAGTGTCTTCAAAGAGGAAGGTTGAGACACTCCAATCAAAAAGGTCCAAGAAGTCAAGAAGGTCACCAAGATTAATGACCTTATGACAATAACATCCAAAAAAGGCGAAGCCTATTCAAGAAGGTTTCATCATCTGATGTTCCACAAAAGACACAGACTGTTGAAAAGACGAAACCTATTCAGAAGAAGAAGGTTTCATCGTGTAATGTTCCAGAAAGGACACAGACTGTTGAAAAGAAGATGAAGACATCGTCTGAACAGCAGCTAATAACTTACAACCCTCCTCAACTGATAAAGAAGGAAGATTTAAAGATGAAGGTCATAGAAGAATCAAAACTTGATCATAACAAAGTTTCAATTATCATCATAGAACCTTCTAAACAAAAAGTTAATGCTCAAGTTGAGCCTATAACAGTAAATGATCAGACGATATATCTTCTAAGTCCTGAAGAATGAACAATATATAGTATTCTGCGAGACAAAAAGGTATAAGCATATCTATCAAAGATTATGAAAAATTCTTATACAATCTATCCAGTGACACACAGAACGACAATCAAGATTGTACCAGATATACAACCTAAAAGTCCAGCACTGGTAGTCAGCAAAGAAAAAGGGAAGAAGAAGAAGCTTCCTGAAAGATGAGAAGTTGATCTTACAGAAGAAGAGATTCAAGCGATAGGAAAGAACATAGACGATGTATGTCACACAACTTAATCTGTAAACATCTATGTATCACATCATATATTAAGGGAATCATAACGTAATTTTAGAACATCTACTGCAGACGAAAGCTTCAAGATAGTTGGCACAATATCAGAGGGAAAGTATGAAAGTACCACAATTGAAGGTATCGATTTTAACTTAGAAATCTTTGTGCATTTGCTCATTCATTTCAAACCCTTAGGTTTCATTCCTTCAGTTAAAACTATCTTAAACCTTTTAAGGCAACCGATTTACAAATCACCTAGACCTGATGATCTTGATATCCCCAATGAAAAACAACCTTTCAAAATACCATCAATTAAAATTATAGAATTAGGCGATTCACCTAGAAACCATTTGTCTTTGAATATATTCATCCACTTAGTGAAATGCTACAAGATGCCACGTTAATTTGGAGCTCTTGAAGAATTTCATCAAATGGACTGAAGCTAGCCACAAGCAGATGGAAGATCAAGAAGCCTTAGCTAAAAACAGTGAGAAAAGTAATACTAAGGTTGATGAACTAGATAATACAGTGGATGATCTTCATAAGGAATTAGCACTTCTACGTGTTTCTATAGAAGAAGACCTCAAGATGATCGTCACTAATCTTCAACAAATGTTTCCTGAAATTTCGAAGCGTCTAAAATAAACTATCTTTTTGATTAATAACAAATAGGGGGAGAACTGTTGATAAGAGAATTACAAAATTAGAAAATTTCTAGAAAATGATTTATTTATTTGAATATTATTTTTATCTTCTAATATTATGATTATTGTTATCATAAAAAAGGGAGAGATTGTTAAGTCAAGAAAACTTCACTTTCTTCTATTGATTTTGATGAAAGTCAAACAATAATAATAATAGAAGTGTGTGAACTGTTTTGATGAATTTGTTAAGTATGCAAATAAATATAAGTGGCATAAATCATCAAATCAAGACGATACTTAAGTAAAAAATGAATAAGACAAAGCATCTAAGATGGATTAGACGAAGTGATCAAGTCTAAGACACCAAACGAAGCATAAGAATCTAAGCAAGTCGATACAATTGAAGAATGTGCTAGAATGTCAGTTAATTGGAGTTGGTTACAGGACTCAACTAATAACAGACTTTAGAAGACTCTACAAGCAGATTTCTTAAGAGGACCGTTGGAAATTTAGGTTATAAATATTAGTTATAGTCGTAGACTTCAATAAGAATTTTGAATGTACAAAAATACTTAGAGAAATTATGTGCTCCAGTGCTTATGCAGTGAAAAATATTATGAGAGAAAAGAAATAAAGAAAGAGAGAAAATACATCTGTAACGTGAGTGTGGAAGCTCAAACAATATCTTTCGAGTGAAAGAAAGGCTAGAGTCTGAAAAAGCTAAGGAAGCAGGTAAAGAATACTTTGTGAAAGGGACCTAAAGAGGCTCTGTAAATGTGGAAACAATACTTGTAACATTGAAGAAATAGTGAAATCTCAGACGAACTTTGAGGATTGGACGTAGCCCAAAGTTAAGGGTGAACCAGTATAAACCGCAGTATCAGATTCTCTAACTCTTACCTTGTTAACTTTCTTGTTGTTAGAAGAATAGATACTAATTTCTGCTATTACATTACTCATCAAATTAAGTGCATTGTTTAATCTTGTAATCATCTGAATTTGTAAAGAAAATCAAGAAGATTTTAAAGATTCATATCTTAGACGATTTAACATAATTCAACCCCCCTTCTTGTGTATTTTGCACATTGTACGTGATTTCTATATTAACAAGTGATTTACTTCACAATCTCTATAAATCAACCTAAACTCACCACTGTTATTTTACCATTGTTATCGAAGAGCGCGATGTTTTATTTTTTGTTCTTGATTTTAATTAGTGTTTTTACATATTTGTTTGTAATTAAGTTTTTTTAGTTATTTCTTGATCATCACTTTTTGTTTAGTTTTTGTGAATAAAAAAAAGAATTTATGGATGGAAATAATTTTTTCTATAACTCATATTCCCAATCTTATAACCAAGTTTGGAATGATCGTACTAACTTTAGTTATGGATGGAATAACTAGCAAAAAATTTTTGTTGATAATTTGCAAGACACAACAATCGCATATGGACCAGAAGCTTCTTATTGCAACTCAGGTACATCCCTAGAAGATTTAGTTAGATCTCTTGCTACTAATACTCTACAATTTCTATAGAAAACAAGATCTAGAATTCAAAACTTGGTGAGTCGAATGGGTTAGATGATGGAAGATATCAATAGCCTAGAATCACATAGTGGAGAGACACAACCATCTCAACTCGAGGTGTACCCAAGGATGTTAGTGCAGAGACCTTACAAACTGAAGATGAGCTTAAGAATCTTGAGAGAACTACTCAAGGAATTTCTCGTGAAGAAGAAATTGAGAAGGAGCTCAAAGCGGAAAAGTAAATATCATTTAGCTCAGAGGTAAATGTTGAGTCCCTTATTGCTTTTTAATATTAATCATTCATTTTTACATAGCAGATTAGAGGAATTAAATAAGGAGGGAAAAGGTGAAGAGACATTCGAGATATTTCAAAAGTGTTGGGACTCAATAGAGATTGGAAATCTGAAGATAGGGAAGACTCTAGAGGTGAATGATCATTAACTTAAGCCCTATCCAAAACAACCTCACGTGGAGAGAGCACAAACTGTGACACCAAAAGATCGTAATTTTGTCACACGAGGAAAGTATGGAGTCAAGCCAGCGACAATAAGCAAAAGTACTTCTTAGGAGGCAACCCAAGGAAAGTTAATTTCTTTTCTTTACATTTTTGCATTTCTTTCTTAAATTGTATGTGTGTTTTTATTTTTTTTTTCTTTTTATGTCTTTTAAGTTTTCAACAAAATGAGAGGCATAATAAAACAAAAAACAAACATTTTCTGTTTTTCTATTGCTTCTAGGATTATATATTCATGATTAGAGAGTGAATTAACTAGAAGAATTTATAGAAACTTTAGCATGTACTTTTACTCTTATGATTAGTCAATGTGCATTATCTTTAGAAAAGTAGTGACTAGTGGTAGACACAAGCCAACGAGATTTTAAGCCATTATAGACTGACACATTCATATCAATCTCATTGTCTTTTGTTTATGTGTGACCTTACTGAAATGTACATCTTGATTTGCTTTGCTTTTCTATTCAAGAGTACATTTTTATCGCATGCATTAACAAGGAAATGATATAGGCATTATTTGTTTCATAAACTATATTAACCAAATAGCCTACCCTTTGATGTAAATTTTCCCATTGTTAAAACCCCTTGAGTTTCTTTGATTATTGCATGAATCAACTCCTCATTTGCACTAGAATCTTCAAATTTTAAAGGCTTAATATCTCCCAGTATACAAAGCAAGTTAGGATTGTCATAAAATCCATCAAGTATTTGATATCATTGAGGCCCCATGCTTGTAGTGAAGCCGTGAATGACGATACATAAAATAATGGCGTTTATCAGGTTAGTAGAGAAAAGTTATTTTTTACTTCTTGAAAAGTCTCCCTTTTTTTCTTCATTTTAAAATATGGAATGAAATTATAAGATCCCTCCATTTGAGAGCTCCAATCCTAAGGTGCTTCCTTATCAAGTTGAACATCTCTACTAATAAAAATAATTTCTTCTTTGGATTAAACATTTTGTAGCTGTTTGAGTTTTCTTTATATCCAACAAAAACAAACTTCTTTGTTAATTCATTAAGTTTAGACCTATCTTGCTCCAGAACATGCATATATGCAATAGAGTTATATAGAAGGCTTCATTCCCATCCATGCTTATTATGGAATGACATCTTTTAAGCTCTTTATAGGATTACCATTTGAAAGATCGATTGGACTTGTAATTGCTTTAACTCAAAACTTCTAGGCAATATCTTGCTTTTCAACATAGTTCTCTCAATATTTAACATTGTTTGGCTCGTTCTCTCAGCTAATCCATTTTACCAAGGAGATATAGGCATTGTAAAAGGATAAAACGTTCCATGTAAAAAATAAAAGCTCTTAAATTATTAGAAGTAAATTCTCTACCTTTATCAGTTCTTAAAGATTTAATCCCAAGGCCACTTTCTTTTTTTAACCAAAGCTTTACCCTTTATAAATGCAACAAATGCTTCAAACTTATACTTCAAAATTTTCACCCACGCCATTTTCCTATTATCGTCAATAAAGAGAATAAAGTAAGAGATTTTATTAAAAGATGGAGGATTGATTGGACTATAAGCATTTGGAAAGCTTCTATTTAAATTCTTTCTAAGTATACATCACATACCTATTTAGGATGATTTATACTTGAAATGTCCTTTAGCATATTTTATTGCATTAAAATTCATATGTCCTTTACCTTTTATGCCATATCCATAAAGAATCCATGAAACCAGTATTCAAACATATGGCCTCTACAATAAGCAAGTTTGGTATAAAAAATTATACTACTAGTCATAGTTACCTTAGCTATAAGATTAGTATCGTGATCTCGAAGTCAAAGAGTGTAACCCTCCATATGAATTTGACAAACATTCTTTAAAATTTGACCAATGCTTAAAATACAATTATTTTTAGTTTTAGAATAAAGTACTAGAGAGAAGTTTATGACCACCAATTCTTGTCCTAAGAAAAACTGGAAAATTGCCTTTGAGCTACACCATTTTATTACGTCTAAAATGTACAATCCATATCACTTTAGTATCTATTTCAACAAATTTTCTTTTGTCATGTGTCGCATGATTGGTAGCTCCATTACAAAGGTACCATGTACTCTTTTCACCTTTTATTACATCCTTTATCATAAGTAATAAAGATTTCTCTATTACGTCTACATTAGCTTCTACAATTTTTCTTCATATTCATTCTTAGGTACTGAGGTAAAGGAAAGAAATGCTAAGCCCAATTGATACAAATCTGGCTAAACCTAGTTAAAAATTAGCAAAATAAACTTATCAAATTATATACAAGAATTAGGAAAGTGGAGGAACCATTCTATACACCCAATCATAATAAATATGATTATTGTAGATCTTAAAACAAGAAATACAAAAACAAAAGTGTAACAAACACTAACAAAACAAATAAACCATAAATATAGATTCAATTTTATTTATAAAATAGGATTTGTATTATGGATGGCTTGAAAGAAGTGCTCTCCTTCTCTCTAGAACTTGCTTAACTGCCAACTTCTTTGTGTGAGCTTCCTTGGCCCTCTTAGTCATCATCTCCACATTACTACATCACCTTATTTACCCCTTCCCTTGTTTCTCTTTCATGTTCCATACAACCTTGAAATAAACTACTCACCTTTAAACTCTCCCTGTAAGTGGTGGGGTAGTTAAGTTATTGCACGCCACTGAATTCTCTCCCCTCTAACGATACTATTTAAAGAAGGGTTTTTTAAAATTCCAGAAAGCTTCCTAACCTACTTAACCTTTTTCTAGTTAATGTCAACTCTTATTCCCTACCTTGAGAACTACAATATGAAAGTAAGATCTTCTTACCATCTAGTTCTTCCCTTATATTTAACAATTTTTATTTAATTAAATTTTAATTTTTCTTTTGGCAAGTCAGATAATTTTTAAAAATTTTATTTTTAATTTTATTTTATAATAGTCTAATATGCACGAAAATTTTTTTAAACCTCAAATTTCTTATATTATTAATTTAATTTTACTCTAATATTGAAAATATTGATAGTTTGAGGAGTTTGTTACTACTACAAGACTGCCTCTCATTGAGTTTAACTTATGGCCTTAACTTTATTATGTTTATTTGGAATTTTAGCACGCATTCAAAAGGATAAAGGTTCTAGAGTTCACTCTTATAGTGAACACTAGCTATTCGAAGAAAATCCACCGAATTGGAAAAGAAACATAATCCCTAAGTCACTTCGAACCATAGTCGCTAACACCAAAATCATAGTGGGCAGTCTAGTAACTCTCAACATAACTTCTAGTTTTGCTATTGACACCCTTCACCTTGCCACTGAAACCAAATATTTAAAGACACTAACTCTTTGCTTTTGCTTTGCTACTACTCTTTCATGTGTTCTTAAACCTTTATTTGCTTCATTCCATTCGTGATTTTTTGTTGTAAATAAATTTTGAGTTACCTTGTGGGATTTGCAGAGGAAAAGATTTTTAGACATGCAATTTTTATACATACAGTGGTCGCCTTTTCATAATCTTGTTGCTATTGACCCTTATCTTTGCCTTACTTGAGATAGAAACAAGTTTGTCGTTTTGTTGGAATTTCTTACTTTGTCAAGCTTGATTAATACACCGCTTTTATACTTCATTTTGTAAAGACAATGTGATTATGCTTTGAGTTTTCTGACCAATCTATAGATGTACTTATATCTGCTTCTTTTTCAGTAATTTTTAGTGTTCTTGATTGGTGTATCACAAGATATAGTAATTTATTATTGACACAGAACACGTTAGTATATATTTCTTTAATTTCTCATTTTCAAATATTATATCCAGGACTGCTTTTGAATTTCAATGTGTATCCAATTATATTGAAGATAGTAGGTTGTTGTATAGCTTATTTTGGTTGCTTGGCTTGCAGCTATACTTGTTCAATAGCTTATTGATTGTAGTTTTAGTGTCAATTTTGTATTAGCTTAATTGCAATTTAATGAATTTTGATTAGTTACCAATAGTTACGGATAGAGTACTCCACATATTGGCTAGAGTAGAGTAGATTAATGTTAGTCAATGGCAAAATTTTAAATATCATTTATCATGTTTGTATATAAGTTCTACAACAATTAGCTAGCTTTTGTAACCAAAGAAATTATCAAGAAATAAAAGAAACTTCCCCCAACAATAATGGTGAAAGTTCCACAAATTTCGTGTCACGTGGAACTTATGATTTGTTCAGATCATTGAGCATTTAGTTAGGAATTATTCAACTAAGTAATGTTGTAATACCAAATATAATAGAAACAGTGACAAGTTTGTGAAACTATCATGATTTGTGGATGGAATCTAGGAATCCCCTAGGCTCAATCAAAATTACTTCGGTACTCGATTTACTCACCCCAATTTGTACGGTGGATTGAGACACAATGATTTCGAAGCAAAGTTATCGACCAGTTATCGACCAATCTTATCGCTACTAGTTTTATAGGATGACAAGGGTGGTTGCCTTTTATTTCTTCTCCAAACCTTACCTCTGTGATCAAGTTAATGACTAGTTTCTGCCTATTGGTTTCATTGGACCAGTCATTGAACAAATCCTAAGTTCTAACATCAGAATGTGGAAGTTATACCATTATTGTTTGGGGAAATTCCTTTTATTTTTTGATAATTTATGCTATTAAAAGCCTACCCAATTACTGCAGGGCTTGTAACAAACAAGCAAAATGATATTTAAAATTGCCATTAATTGACATTAACATTAATCTAGTGCACTCCCGCCAATATACAGAGCACTCTTTATCAGTAACTATTAGTAACCAAACAAAGTTCATTAAGCTGCAATTAAGTTAATACAAATCTGACACTAAAACAGTAATTAATAAGCTACTGAGCACGTACAGCCGAGGGTGAAGCAACCAAAGTAAGCTATACAACATCCTACTATCTTCAATATAATTGGATACACACCAAAATTCAAAAGCAATCTTTTATATAGTATTTGAAAATGAGAAATTAAAGAAATATATACTAATGTGTCTCGTGTCAATAATAACCTTTTCCAAGGCAGTTGAGACATCGCTGTACCCTGTGACAGCAATCAAGAACACTAAGAATCACTGAAAGAGTTAGCAGAAGGAAGTACATTTACAGATTAGTCAGAAAACTCAGCACAATCACGTTGTCTTTACAAACTCACAAAATGAAGTATATAGTGTATTAATCAAGCTCGGCCAAGCAAGAAATTCCAAAAAAACGACAAACCTATTTCCATCGCAAGTGGGGCAGAGACAAGGGTTGATAGCGACAGGATCA
>JAOSBO010010486.1:0-13008 GCA_027563915.1 Erythroxylum rotundifolium
TCTTATATCAAAACTCACCTAAGTAAAATTTGTACTTAGGGTTTATACCTCAAATAAACACTTTGAATCTAATTTCACAACCTAATAAATCATTTCAAATTTTTCTCCAGACACTGATTTTCGGGTCTACTATTTCTGAACATTTAAACAATGAAAATGAAGTAAATTGGGAACACTTTCTTTTGAGAATTGTCATTCTATCTCATAAGTTTCTAATGACACCAAAATCATTCAATTTAGTTCAGTAGTGTAAAAGTTATACTCCAAATATTTTCAAACTACTTTTACTCTGAGACAGTGTCATATACTTAACTTCCACCCAGAAATTGAAATTCTTGCAGTTCGATTCAGAAATTTTATTTCTTCAGACAATTTGTGGCCCTATGTCTATAGTTTACTCCAAATCAAAAATCATCTCAATTGGATAACTACAGGTCAAGATATCATCAAAATACCAAAGTATGTTCTGTACTGGAAAGTTCGCCGCCTGATTTTAAAAGTTTGCCACGGTGAACTTCTTCCTCCATGTTCGCCGCGGCAAACTTTGACAGAGCATACACAGAACATGTTTCATTTTCTGCTTCTCCCAACATCTCTACTTCAATCCCTCATAACTTTTGATCCAGAACTCCAAAAATTACAAATTTTATATCAATGGAAAGCTTAATGAAAGATCTACAACTTTTATGAAGAATAATTTGTCAAAATTCATCTAGATCAGTATAGTAAATTCGTGGAAGTTTCAAATCAAAATTTTAACTCTCTTACTCTTCATTCCCAGAAATTCTCAGACTTCATATCAATTTTTGAGACTCTTAATGAGAGAATTAAAATTTTGTGTCTCTATGAAAAATATATCCATATATCTCTAGTTTAATCAAAATTAAGAACCATCTCAATTGAACAACTCTAGAAGAAGTTATGGCTAAAACACTGAAGCATATGCAGTGAACATTTTCCAGATTTTCAAACTTCCAACATTTACATCTAACTCTTAACTATCATCAAACATGCTCCATTCATCAAAGCCATGAAGAGTGATAGGTTACTTACTTGATTTGGCTTCCAAGCTCCTTCAAATTACCAAGAAAATCTAGCTTCTCCACATACACGACCTTCACCTTTTTAAGGTGGAATAGGTTGGTTTTCTTTAGAAACAAGAAGAAAATAGCAAGTATTCAAGTGGATAGGAGTGGAAGAAGACAAGGCTCAACTTGGATGAAGGTTGGTGAAGCAAAACTGTGGAAAGAAGAAGAATGAAGAAGGTGATGAGAGTTACGAAAATAAGAAGGAAAAAGCAAGAATGAAAGCAACTAAGTGGCCTCCAAGCTAAAAGAGTCGTGGGTTTTAATACATGGGTTGGCAAGTGATATTTTCACTTGCCACATGTCATCTCCTCATAGGTTCACTTAGGTTCTTTTATTCAATTTGTTCAACAACTCCAATTTTTACTCCAATTGTCTCTAAATTTCAATGACATAGGTCATTAGATCCCAAAGTCATTTATAAAAATTTCCATTGCCATTTAACCATTATTTCTACTACCATTCATCAATTGTTCTGCCACTTGGCATTTCTTTTGGTCCAAAATTACCCTTATATTTCAGAAAATTCCTAAATTTTCTCCAAAAATTCTAATTCACTACTTATACATTCCCACTCAATTTTTAAGACACAGAACCACTATTTGCATCATATTCACGTTAAAACACCCGAAAATGTCAATTAAATGCATGAACAATTATTTTAATGTGTGCAATAATCAAATTCACATGTGTGTGTGTGCTAACATTATGCATAAGCATGAAATGCAATTTCCTTAATCTTTCTTTGATTCACATGTACCAAATTTTAAGGGTCCAACCTTTAGTATGGGAATGGTATTTTACACATGGGCCAACCCGTTGCCATCCCTAAATAAGATACCACTCAAATTAAAAAGTAAATTATATTATTTAACAATTAAGTCAGCCATGCTCTATGGGATAGAGTGTTGGTCCATCAAATAAGTGCACAGTTATAAGTTAATAGTAGCAGAGATGAGGACGCTCCCCTGATTGTACAATCCCACAAGAAGAAATAAGGTCAAGAATCTAGTGGTAAGAGACAAGTTAAGGATGACTAATAATGATGGTAAATTAAAGGAGACAAGGCTTAGGTGGTTCATACATGTTAGGAAGAGAAATCTTGATGCCTTTGTGAGAAGAA
Source organism: Erythroxylum rotundifolium (assembly GCA_027563915.1). Taxonomy (NCBI): domain Eukaryota; kingdom Viridiplantae; phylum Streptophyta; class Magnoliopsida; order Malpighiales; family Erythroxylaceae; genus Erythroxylum; species Erythroxylum rotundifolium. The sequence goes on from JAOSBO010010486.1 coordinate 2,209, forward strand.
GCAAGAAGATTGTACTTAGAGACTGTAATAGAAGAAAAGGAAGATCTAAAAATAATCGAGGGGAAGTGATCAAGTATGATGTGATCCTCTTGAAGCTTATCAAGGACTTGGATCTCCATAAGAAGCTTTGAAGAGCTAAGATACTGGTAAAGGATCTTAGATTGAGAGGTCCTTCTTTTTTCATAAGTCCTTTGAACCTTTTCCTTTAATTCTTGTGTTTTGTTGTACTTGTCCTTTTAGTTATTTTATATATTTATTTTGTATTTTCTCATTCAATTGCTTATTTATTTATTTACTTAATTTTTATCTTTATTAATTTATTTTTATTTTTATTTTGATTTTCATGAAGTTATTTTTTGTATGTTTTTGGCATTTGTTTTCATCAAACTGTTCTCAATTTTTTTCTTTTTCCTATAGGTCTATCAAAAATTACTAGATAGGAGTAAGGTTGCGTAATTATATCTGAAGTATATGAAATATATAAAGTAGATGTGGTGACTCAATTGGCTAGTCAAATGGAGGCCTTGAGCAAGAAGATAGACAAAATCACTATGGCTCCACAAGGAAGAGTGATGCAATGCAAATCATATGGGTTAGATCACCAAGGACAAGATTGTCAATCATATCAACCCGAACACATAGAATATCTGGGGAATGCTCCAAAAATCCAAAATAATACTTACAACAATATGTAAAATCATAGATGGAGAATCCACTCAAACTTCTTATGGGTTAACCAAGGCCAACAAAAGAACATCCCTCTACCTGGATTTAAAGCATAAACATCATAATAACCCTCCACCTTGATTTTAAGCACAAACATCATAAACCAAGGAAATTGGGGATGGATAAGCTGATATTGGAATTTATTCAAGATTCAAAAGGCAAAACATCAACAAACTAATGCATCCATATGGAACTTAGAAATAAAATTTGACCAACTGGCCAAATTAGTTGCAGAGATACCAAAAGGGAGTTCGCTGAGCACAACTAAAACAAATTCGAAGGAAAGGATACTGGCAATCACTCGATCCAATGCAAAGAAGCTCCGCAAGGAAGAAAAGGAAGAGGTGACTACTAAAGGTCACTCTGAAACAGTTAGTGAACCTACTTTGAAGCAAGTCAATGAATCTTAACCTTCTATTCTGAACCCCTTGCAAACCAAGGGAAAACAAATGAAAGAAGAGTTAGATTATATCACTGGCCTGTTAAAGAAACTCAAAGAAGAGTTTCCTTATGATAGATTCCTTCCATAAAAATCAAAGATCACAAGAATATTGGAAGAAATGTCATCAAATAGAGAGGAACCGAAGAAGTTGTACATTGAATTGTCAAGCAAGGAGAGCTCTAACATAGTGGCAACATTACCATAAAAACGAGCTGACCCAGGGAATTTTTATATTCCTTATACTATCTACTATCGATAATGTCAAATTTGATAAGGCTTTTGTGGGCTTGGGAGCTGGAATAAATTTAATGCCTTACACTTTATGTAAGTAAATGGAATTAGCTAAATTATCACCAACTAATATGTGTATGCAAATGACTAACAAATCCCTCCACCATCCTAAGGGTATAATGAAGGATGTGTTGATAAATTCACCTTTCTTATTGCTTTTAGCATCTTAGACATAGTTGAAGACTTGGAGATACCAATTTTCCTTGGACAACCATTCTTAGCTACCATAAAGTCTCTTATAGACATTGATGGAGGAGAGTTACCCTTAAGAGTAGGGGATGAGGGGATTTCATTTAGAGTGTATGATGTTAAGAAAAATCCCCTTAAATTTGTGGATGCTATCAAGATAAAGGAAACTTGCGATAAAGTTTCATAGGACTCCATTCATAAGGATCCACCTGAGAAGCCATAAATTCAAAAGGATAACTAAGAGAATAAACAAAGAAGAAAGGTGGTAGAAAGCACATACTTGTAGCTTATTTATAGGAATTGAAACCTATGGTTAGGCTACAATCATATAATTCATTTGAGCCACCTTGAGCAGAAGAGCACGTCAAGCTAAATGTTAACTAAGCATTCCTTGGGCGGTAGCCTAAAATTTCAGATTTTCTTTTATATATTACTTTCGCATTTTCATTGTTTAATCATTTTCACTTACGTTATTTTTATTTTTATTTCCTTTCTTTTTTTTATCCTTTGTTTTTCTTTTATTTTGCAAGGATAAGTTAATATTTGATGGATATAAGATCAAGAAATTGCCTCATTTAGGAAAGTACCAAACAACCCTTTCACTTGCATAGTTAATTATATTATGTAAATTAAGGACAATGTCCAATTTTAATTGTGGGAATGAGTTGATTGAATTTTAAACCAGTTTCTCCAAGTTTTTTATAATCCTCGTTATAAATTTTATTAACTGATATCTTGAATTGGTTGAAATTTGTTCATGAATACTAGATGGTATTTTTGAATATTGACTTGAATTGGTGTGCAAAAGGATGATGGTTAAAATGAAATTTATTTGCTAAGTCATATTCGTTGTAATCGTTGAAATATTCAACCTGAATGAAAGTGCATATTATTTACACACAGATACCCTTTTTTGTGTGCTTTTGAGCCTAAAGAGAAAATTTTTCAAAATTTTTAAAGATCTTATTATTCTTTTATGTGTGTTATCGTGTATAGTAGGATAATTCTAGAAATTTCTTTATTATGCATGCTGAGACCATACTTGTGAAAATTAAAAGCATTAACATGATAAAGGCAATTAGATTAACCAACTTGTTATTGAGGTGTTATGTTGGGCAAGTTTTACAATTTATAAACTCAAAAAATACTGCAAGCACACAACTCGTAAATTGTAGTACATGAGGTGTCGATCCCAGGAGGAGTTATGAACTAATCTAATCCTAAGTTATCTAAGGCTTAAAAAATTAATAAAATGAAAAATAAAGATTGAACAGAAGAGTAAACAAGTAAAGGTGGGTTGATAGAGAATTTAATTGCAAAATGGACACGAATGAAATCAAATTGAGCACCATCAACTTAACTATGAAAACTTACACAGGAAGAATTACCAAATTATAAGAGGGATTTTTTTATCATCAATGCTAACCAAGTCATTTATGTGTTAATGAGGTGCCAATTATAGACTATCAAAGGGAGGATTACTCTTTCTTTGAGTTATAGACGCAAGCCCTAAATAATAATCCTAGTCAGTTTTTAAGCTTTCTAATAAACAATTGGCTCTCATACGAGATCTCTTTCCATGTAAAAAATGATTTGATAATTACGTGGTCTATTGGATCGCTTAACTCGTATTAGTCCAACCCAATCAATTTGTATGTGGTTCACCCTCTTGATTTATTACTGAAGCATGAAATTACAATAATTAATGACAACACCTAAGATTAACAAAAAAATAACTAGATTAACATTAAATCAAGTCAAAATCCCTAAACAAAAGTTACAACATCATAATCAATCCCAAATCCATTATCATATAATCCATCTCTCATACATTTAAATGAACGAAAATGAAAGATGGAAAGAAGAAATAAACTTGGAAAGATAGAGGTTGAAGCTGTAGAACAAGTCTTCTTCCTTGCTCTTCCCTCTGTCTCTCTATCTTCTTCTTCTTCTTGAAGTTTTCCAAAAGTGGCAAAGAATGGAGCTCCTTTTAGGGTTCTTTTCTCTTTCTTTGTATATTATTTTCCATTTAGGGTAAACCCTCCGGTGCCCAAAAAGTCCCTCAAAAACTTAATTCTAGCAGGTTGTTCGTGTCTTCTGTCATTATGGGCCACAATTGTGGCACTAAATTTTTGCTTCTGTCATGATCGTGGAACCTCCTCCAGGCTTCTGTCACGATCGTAGCCATATGGTAGCTCTAGGTTTTATTTTGAGCTTCATTCGAATCTCCTCCATTCTTTGATATTTGACTTGAAACACTAACAAACACATCAAGGCACCTTAAACACATAAAATTAAAGCCCAATAGCATGCTCTAACCCACAAAACACTCAAAACACAAATATCTGACTAACTAATACAATCGTAACCTAAACATACACTAATTATTCAATTTAACAACTAAACACACACTGAACTACCCACTAAAACATTATCCAACCTATCACTATCACTTGTTTTAGCCTATTTCTTTGAAATTACCATATCCTTAATTTGACCTTTAGGAATAACTCAGTTAAGCCTTAGTCTTTTTTATTGATTTAACCCACATATTAACCTTATTCCTATTTTTCTTTGAAGACTTATTTATCATTTTCAACCCTGAAGGTTATTTACTTTATTTATTTGTTGAACTTGAAATTTGTTGAAGGTCTAATATCTATTGAATTATGGTACCGAATGCTCGAATTAAGTTATGTGGAAAAAAATCAAGCATAAACGAAAAGCAGTAAAAGTAAATGGTACCAATAGAGTTACATTGAAATGATCTGTGTATACTTGTAAACAAGTCTTGAATTATATTGTGTAGTAAATTTCCTTCAATTTAACTTTTTTATTATCCCAATCACGTCATACCTAAACCCCATTACAACCTATAAAGACCTTTTGATTTTTTTTATCTAGTTTGTACATAAGCAGTGGAGATGTGATTTTACTGAAAGCATATAGTAAGGATTCTACTATTCATGAATTGAGAGTCTTGATGCTTTCACCCTAAACACTTGAGCGCATTAAATGAAAATTTGGTGAGGATGTAAAGATGTATGCTTTTGATTTCAATATGATTGTTGATGTGATTATTATTAATATTACTTAGGAAGTTAATTTTATGACAACTTGATTCTGATTGCATGTTAATTTGATTCAATAGAATATGATATTGTATAGTATAAATGGATAGGTTAAAAATAATAATAAATTGATTTTGTAAAATTTATAATTTTGATTATAGTTTGCTTAAGGACTAGTAAAAACTAAGTGTGGGAATATTTAATAGGTGTATAAGCTACTATACTTCTACAATCATATTAGATGTATTTTGCTTGATACTTTACTTTTTTATTGTATATTTGGTACTTAATGTGCTTCAAATGTGTTTATAGGAGAGGAATTCAAACCAAAAATGGTGTAAGGCAAAGAATCAACAAATCTGAAGGAATGCACAATAATGCATATTGACTGTGCACTTTCTCATAGCTATGCACTTTCATGATATCTAGCGAATTCCAATTATACGCGGCCATGAACAAGACCATGCATCAATTAAAAACCTAGAATTTCATATAAAAATGATGTTTCAGAGGCAAACAAAAAGGAGAAATGGTTAGCATCATTCTGAAGAGCACAAAGATGATACTAGAGATGATTTAGAGCTTAATGAGCAGGAAACATATAGTTTTCATCAACAGATCCATCAGAATGCAAGATTGAACATCTATATTGTCGGAATACTTAATAGAGAACAATCAGGGAGATTTAGAATTATGATTTCATTTTTTTCTATTCTGCTTTCTGTATATATGGATATGATTTTGTGGTCGACAATGTATAGCTAAATTTTCTATTAGTATTTAGGCTAGATGAACCCTAATTGATGTCGAATTGTGTTTTGATTCTTTTATGAATACAATTTCATTGTTTGATTATTGTGACCCAATTATTTATTTTATTATTGTCTATTAATCTGATTTGGTAGACTTTAATTTGATTCATGCTTAGTAACCGAGAAATCCTAGGTTTGCATAGATCTATGATAATTGGAAATAGTTGATTGCAATCCTAAAGATAGGACAACGTAAATCTTCTATATTAGGTTCAAACCTAATAGAGGAATTCATAATACGGTAATGCAATCCTATAAGATTTAACCTAAGTAATTCGGCTAGAAACCTTAGAATTAGTTGTTATTAGACTCATGGTCAACTATTAGCATACCTTAGGAATCTCCACAGTCTAATTAATCAACAACATAATCGCATAATAAAAGATCAAACCTTAAAGGTTTAAGAGGATTCGACACCTAGATACTAATTAATTGATATCGATAATAACTCATTGATCCATCAATTCCTTGCTTAATTTGTGTTGCTTGTTTATTTTAATTGCTTAATTTTAGTTTCTTTAATTAAAAATTGCAATCAATACATAGGTTAAATAATAGAATAATAGTAAAAACTAATACTCACTGTCCTTATGGGATTAACTTGTATTTGTTAGTGCTAGTTATAGCTACACCATGCACTTGTGGTATTAAATATTGACTATTTATGAAGAAGGTCAATCAATAAGTCACACCTTCACTTTAATATAAGAATGTCATAAATTAGTACAATGAATATGATACCTAGCTAGTACCAAAACTTCTTATGTTTGATACTATACTTATATACAAAAACTACCATCACTTGTAACAGATAAGTTACAACTTCACTTTACTATGAAACTATCATGAATGAGTGTAAAAGATATCATGTCTTAATATAACCAATAACATAACTTTTATATTTGATACCACACTTATATACAAGAAAGATATCATCAGTGGTAACATATAAGCCACACCTTTACTTTAATATAGGAATAGCATGAATGAGTACACAAAATATTATGCTTAATAAAGCCAATATCAAAACTTCATACATCAAATACCAAGCCTTTATAGAATCAACCTTCGATTAAATATTATATATTTTCTATCCTTCTTTCTGAAAAAAGAAATATAAAGTTATATGGCATGGTCAAGCCTGGTTGATCTAAGGTCAACCTAGTCATTTCCATAAAATTTAATAATTTATCGCTAGTACTTTACTAATGAAAATAATTTTAATTTCAAATGCAAAAGTACTTTTTAAATACAAGGAGTAGTACAAAAATGATATTCAAATGTCCCACCTCTATTTGAGTATAAGACATTTAGGTGTTACAAAAAATTTGAGTCATTTTAACAGAGTAAGGCACAAAATATAATTACAAAACAAAAAGTCTTCATCCCTGTATGCCTATATAATCCTAAATGGTTAATTATTAAACTATTAAGTACATAACTTCCATCTTTATAGGCCTTATTCATCATCTACATCTAATGATGCATTATCCTTATTATTACTAGTGATAATAACTTCGACCTTTTATTGCTTTACTTTCCTGTTATTCTCAATCAAAACATATCTTTTATTCTTTCTAGATAACATCATAACAGACATTTTATTCATATTTAATTCAACACCAACAACCTAAAATTATATAGCAATACTGAAACATTTCATCAAATAAAAAATTGGTAATTCTAAATATAAAGAGTTGTTATGTTACTAATTAGGTCAACCTAAATTTACTTGTGACTTTAATAGTTTGTTTTCTTGACGAAATCTCTCTTTAATGTCTGTTAGTAATGCCAACTGAAATTTTAGTTTCGTAACATATTTTTGAATAACATTTAAATATTGGACATATTTCCACAATCATATGTTTATGTTAATGAGGTGGTAAAAATATATGCAAACAATACCACTTCTTAGAATTGTACCTAATATACTATCATATAATATCCATTCAACATAATTTATAATCTTACCAGTGAAACAAAAAAAAACCTATTGTATCCATTAATGAACTTATGGTTTCTTACTTTTCTTTCTTAGCTAGTAAATAGTATTCAAACCTTGTCAATGATTTCAACTAGAGTTGAGTCCATATATCTTTAGTCAACATGCAAAAGCTTCATTATGCAAATTTCTAAGAAAATGAAAATTAAGAAATTAGACATTCATCATTTGGAGAGGTAATTGTCTATTTTTACAACCAAATGATGTAACTTTAACTAGCACTGGTGAGTAAGGTCAATTTTCATAAGGATAATTAGTTAACTACCCACTATTCACAAACTTAACAAGTTAGGCCAGTGATTATAGATGGCTTAATGAGAAAATAAAGAAAATAACAAATTTAAACACTAAACAAAGCAATGATCAAGAATATATTAATCAATGAATTAACTAGATTTATATGGGAAATCCTCTAAGAATTTACTATATTCAATTTCAATATAGCTTAATAAATTACTCTAGTTTCATGGACTAGAGAGTTTTTAACTTAGATCATATTCTCTCTCAAGACATCAAACCCTTATTCATAGTTTAATCAACTAAAATCCCTTTTAAATATAGGTAACCTAATATTGCTTTAATTTGCTTTATGAACTCACTTGATAGGTTTTAACCTAACCTGGCAAGATCTTGCGACTATATCTCAAATACCTTACGCTTAACCCTCATTATCCATGTTGTGACCTAAATATACATCTCATCTCTTGAAGTTCAATATATGAATCAAGCGATTGAATCTTTCACTTTCACTCCTTCATTTCAATCTATTACAAAAACGTAGATAAATCTCAAGGAAACTATAATTTCATTAAAATCAATAAAAGCATATTACTTCTTAAGTTCATCCTAACTAAATTTATAGCTCAATTTAGCTTATGATCACATAAAGGATATCAATATAAAAATAATAAATAAATCATTATTCTTGAATCTTTAAAGAATTCTTGTTGAAATCTTATTCTATCCTCAAAGAATGATGTAGTCTTGATCAAAACTAATGTAAAATAGCTTCAGAATAACTTCAAAATGTTTCTTAACCAGAGCTTCCTCTTTTCTTCCTCTCTCTTTCTTTAAAACCTAAAACCCTAACTTTTAATAAGTTATATGGCCCCAAATACAAATCCATGTAATTGGTTGTTGTCTAGAAAATTCTCTAAAAATTAACGTCTACATGAGACCTATAGGAGACCTTGTAAGACATCATGTTTCTTATCCAGGGAGAAGACGTGGGTGTGCAGGGTGTGCTAGAGAAACAGAAGTGAACAACTTTGAACGTGACTGTCAATATAATGGCATATTGGTGCCATGTTCTAAAATCCTTCTCCAACTATTTCAAAATTGCTTCAATTAGATCTAATTTTTCTTCTTTTCCTTTTAAAGAAAGAAATAGGACCTAAAAGGATAGTACTTGTTAAATAAGTATCAAATCATTCAAAATCCATCCAAAACCTGAAAAGAACTTCTTCTTTTGTTCATAGCTTATGTCAGGTGGTAGAACTTCTTTGTTATTAGCTCACATTAGATAAAGAACTATAAGTTTATCGAACCACCTATAAAGAATTCTATTGGCATAATATTATTTAAGTTGATATATGGGAAAGCATATTACCTTTTAGACGAATTGGAGCATAAATCTTAATGGGTGATCAAGGTCCTCATTTTCTACTTAAAAACTGCTAGTGAATGACAATTACTCTAACTTCATAAGCTAATTAATGAGATGAGATTACATGCCTATAAGAATGCCAAGATCTATAAGGAGAGTGTTAGGTACAAACGTCAAAGAGAGAGAATAGGATAACATAATAGAAGAGAGTTGGTAGGGGAATAATCTCACACCCTTTTTCATTTCCTTCCTTTTAGTACTTATACTTTTGTAAAGTATAACCATTTTTATTCTCTAATATCACAAGCTCTTAGTGAGCTGGACCTTTACAAAATTCTAAATAGTTTATACAATTACAAAGAAAATGTTTAAAATGTAAAATAGTCATTGAACTAGGCGGGTTTTCAGGTATCACGCCTTGCCTTGGCAATAAATTTCTCTTGTTTTGTAATAGTACCCTCCTCTTCTGACACAACCTTGCCCTCAAGGTTAAAGGTAGGATAGCTACTTTTCATATCTTGTTCCCATTCCCAGGTGGCTTCAACAGCAGGTAAGTGCTTCCATTTAACCAACCATCGATTCAATTTTTCTCCTTTATGCAATACCTGTCACTGTTATAACACTAATTTGGGCTCCAACACTAGTTGTCCTTCTATTACCATTGCAAAGGTATGGCTTAAGTTGGTAAATCACCTTGGCATCCTTTAAGGAGAGAGACATGAAAAATAGGATGGCCCTTGGATTCCACAGGCAATTGTAGTTCATAAGCGACAAGTCCAATCCTACGTACAATTTGGTAAGATTCAAAGAACTTTTTAGCCAGTTTATGGGTGATGTGTCGAACTACTGATTGTTGGCGATAGAACTGTAGTTTAAGAAGCACCCAATCTCCAATGGCAAATTCTTTTTTAATCTTATTACGATTTGCTTGCATCTTCATACAGTTTTAAGCCTGTGACAAATTAGTCTTCAACCTTGCTAGCAATGCCTATCTCTTATGTTGGTCTATGCCTTACAGCCAATCATTTTGGTTGTAGTTTAGTGACAAATTATTTAAAGGCATTATTTATCTTGTACATGTTTAGATATATATGATAAAGTCAATGGAATAATTGTACATTGAAAATGAAATTATAATGAGATTATAATTATGAGATTCATATCGCATTTATGTATTATTCCTAAATGTTCCTAGTTATTGTTCTATTAAGATTGAACATTAATAGAACGTAAAAAGACTAGCACACATTTTGTTTTTCCTTATGAAGGAAGTAGTCAATCTCATAGGCTAAAGTATAGAAATACTTAAACAAACATATGGGTGCTTGTTAGAGAACAAGTTCACTGAACAGACCCGATATGAGAAATCCATTTGGAGCATTACTTGTATGTCTATGGAATTCTCATTGTGATGATTGTATAAGTGATCCTCTGACTTGAGATCACCAAAGTTATCTTGTATAGGGATTGCTACATTTTGATAATATTTATGATATATTCAATCATGGGTCGTTTAATCGGTAGTCATTGGATGTAGTATGAACTATATGGAGATAGTTGAGTGATTAAGATAGGATTCATCATCCTAAAGTAATTAGGGAGAATGTTCTGTTGTTCTCGATTAATATTGATTCGGGAAATCCTTGGCCAAGGTGGAATGA
>JAOSBO010010496.1:0-13008 GCA_027563915.1 Erythroxylum rotundifolium
TTTTGCTTGATCAACATTCGAAACCATCGCTAAAGGTAAAGTTTCATATTGCGGCACTGCTACAGGTTCTCCTTCATTAAGGGCTTCTTTGCATGAGGATTCCTCATCTACAATTGCATGCACGTCCTCAACTGCTTTGGGAGCTTCATCAACTAGATTTTCCACCCTTTCCACATCAGGAATTTCCATTAGGGTGTCAAAAAGAGACGTCTCTTTTTCCTTGCCACTTAATCCTGAGGAAGAAGCATGCGAATCTCCCAATTTTCCTATAGCACCTTCACCTTTGTTCATACCCATTTGTGGTTTCCACTTTACCTTCAGTGGATGCAATTTGAGTCCTTTTTCCTTTCCATTCACATCATCCATTTCTTTACGAATTATCTCCTTTTTGAACGATTAAGGAGGCTTCCCCATCCTGCAATCTACTTCTTTGTGACCAATTTTATAACACTTTAAACAATATGACGGCACATGTTCGTACGTAAATACTTGTTCATGCTTCTTACCCCTTATACCTACCTTGACTGATTTTGGCAATTCTCTTGTTAGATCAACTTCAACACAGAAGCAAGCCACAGAAGGTCGCGTGAGATTGAGTGTAGGCGTGTCAACCTTCAAAGATTGCCCTATGGCCATGGCCATTGAAAATAACACCTCAGGAATCATGAATTCCATAGGTAAATCAAAAAGAGAAACCCAAATTGGAACTATCAAAGGATCTTCCTCAAACTTAAAACCCGACTTCCACTTTAGAATCCTTATTGGAAATCCTGAAATATTCCAGAAGGTTTTAATCCAACATCGTTGCTAATCCTCTTCAAGCTCGAATTGAATGTAAATATGACAAGGGTTCATCAACCCTATTGTGTAAGAGCCATTAAACCCTAGTTTTCCAAATTCCTTGTGCATTTCCTCCATCTTGGGTCGTCCATAAGAGAACTTCCCAACCAAACTCAATTTATGTGGAGCAATCATTTGTTGAAATTCGTCTAATTCATATTTAAGAATGGGAACTCCATTGACGAATTTAACTTGCTTGATAAGATTTGATTTTGACTCAATAGGTGAAATAGGTTTTTGGAAAAAACTAACAAAGGATCGTGGGGGTCCAGTCGGGACCCCCCAGAGGGATCACCGGCCATGATGGCCGTGAAAATAGGAAGTCGGCGGCACTAGGGCTATTGACGAGGAAGAAGTTATTAATAACTATATATAATGATGATATATTAAACTTGATGATCATATAATATAATATTATTAACTAATTTAAATAATATTATTTAATTATCTGAAACTATTAAATAATATTATATGGGTACATAGCTAAATTAAACCTAATTTTTATAGCTATATATAATTTTATAGTGTCAATTAAATATACCCATTACATAAACTAATATTAATAAACTTTATCATAACGTATCCTATAATAGTAGTTGATCGGATCCAGCTAAATAGAAACTATGTCATTAACTCTTTAATTAACTACCAATGGTATAAAATGACAAACATTAAAATTACTAATAAACTAATATATAAATAACTTAGTACATTATTAATATATAGTTATAATAAATATATATTATTTAATTATTTACCATTAAAATATTTTATTATTGTTAAAATATAGTACATTAAGATCTCATCAATATTATTTAAGTGTATATATGATTTAGTTATTATTTTAAATGATAGATAATATAGTATTATATAAAATACTAGATAATATAAATTATACATACAATATATTTATAACAATTTATTATAATGATCGAGTATTTAAACAATTGTCTATTTTACCATATTATTAACAATTGATTGTAATATACTTTTAAAAATATAATATTTTAACAAATTAAATTATTTACTATTAATTACTCATCTAATGATATTAGTAAATACTATATAGTATATTATATAGTATAATTTTAAATACTATATAAATGTATTAAATCATTAAACTTTATCAAATATATTATATTTATTAATTATATATAACCGTACTTTATTATAAATATATTATTATATATTAATACATTGATTAAATATCCTCTTGGGAGATATACACAATATCTTAATAAACACATATACTAGTATTATTAATTATATGATATTAATGGTAATATATAATATCAGTAAATATCATATATAACATATAATTAATAGATTGGTTATATTTATGTTACCAATCTATTAATTATATTAACTAGTATATGTAACTGATTAATAATTGTAACATAATAATAATAATTTATTATTATATTGATATAATGTTAAAATCAATATGTTAATTTATATTATAAATAAATCATATTATTAACCACCATATATATTATAATCTATATCAATGTAATATATGTATTATAATATATTTCATATATTATTATATCAAATGGATATCACAATATATTTGGTGGTTAATGATATGAAATAACTTAATTTAATTATATAACAATTTAGTGCTAAACATTTATAACGTTAAACTATACCAAATTGCATTTATAACAATAAGGTATTAATATTAATTATACCAATTTTTTTACAATTATTATGTTTTAATTTATAAATATTGTGTAAATAATTATTATCATATAACTAATACACTATATATTTGCACTTAATTATGATCTTAAGGATATATAAGTTAATACCCATATAAGGTTAAAATGGGTATTAGTATAATAAGATATATTTTGAACTTTATAGTAATATGACAACACTATTATTATTACATAAATATATATATATTAATATACAGTAATTGTTATATAATAATATTATATAACTATTACCTACTACACAAAGTAGTATAATTTTATAATTTTATGATATAACTTAATACAAGTAGGCTAGATATAATCTATATTTATGTACTACATATATGTTAAATATAAATTATATAAGTTAATATTAATTTATATATATGTACAAAATATATGTTAAATATAAATTACATATGTTAATTTTAATTAATATCCTGTAATTAATTTATTGTAATGTTAATTACAATATTGAAGAATATTATTATAATTAGATATTAATAGTAAATTTTAGTATTAATACAATGCATAATTAAATCATTTATATATAATATGATATTTAAATATCAATATCATAGTGGTGAGATAAAATTAAGTATATACGGTATAATCTTATATAATTATATAATTTAATAACAATAAATTAATTATAGGATATTAATTAAGTGTATATAACAAAATTTTAGTATCCAAGTTTATATAAATGAAAACATTATTGTAATATATATTATTAAGTAAATATTTATAATATAGGAGTTGTCACAAATTTTACATATAATTATATATATTTATATATATATATACATATATATATATATATATATGCTTACTATAATATGTATGTTAAAAATATATCATATATATAATAATTTGTTTATATAAATTGTGATGATTGGTGACTCAAAATAGTAGAGCTTAACAAAGCTAAACAAAGAGGGGTTAGTGGTCAAGTTATTATTCAAATTTGTAATATAAACTGTAATAATAGTGTTTGATCTGATCCATAATTATGTTAATAAGTTTATTATATGTAATTGATATAATATATTACTATAACTTGACCTTGGATTATATATTAACATAAATTACTATAATTATTAATATAACATAAATTACTATAATTATTAATATAAACACATGACGTATTACATTCATATATTTAATTATTATACATGCTATGATATGAATCATGCATGGATTAACTTAAATTTAATATTTAACAAGGCTTGTATATAACATGTGCCAATTTATTTTATACACATTACAAAATACTCTCAATTTAATAATCCAAACCTATATCAGTGTTTGAATGTAAATAGAGAGTATAAGAGTTTACTTATTAATATATGTGAAATAAACATCTTCCCAACTATGTATATCACCTATTAAATATCGAGGGGATTGTCAAAATTATATAATATACTAATAACTTAAGCAAAATTATATTAATAATTATAATTGTCTAATGGATATTACAGCTTGATCATTTCATACACAAATTAAATTACTATAATGTTTAGTTGATTTAATGCATTTAATGGTTACTATGATACTAATTGGAAATTTATTATATACGTTAAGTTAATATATATTAACTTACATAATTCCATGTTAATAGTGCCACTTATAATATCTATATATAATTTATATAAGATTAAAATATATATTTATATTATGTTTGTTATAAATAATAACATTTATATTAACAATAATACGTTAATAAAACATATTATACTTAAATAAACTATATTAAACTTATATAATTTAATACTATATAGTTTATTTATCTGTATAGTATACGTTTAAATTACTTTGTAAATAAGTATACACTAACATATTATTTAAATACTAATTATAAATGTACTATATGATGTTATAATTAATAAATATATTTTGGGACATAAACCCTAAACCCTAAGATTATATGATTAAATAACATATAAATATAAGTTTATTATGCTATTATAACATATAATAGTATCATAATATTTATACTTCGTTTAACTGCTCTGATATATATATAATAGTTTCGTAAATATTATTTAAGTGTTTTTATATTATTATATTAGTTATTATACTATAATATGTTATTTTAAAGTGCACATAAATAGTATAAATAATCTAAAAATAATAAATTGAACAATAGGGACCACAAAATTATAAATTATACTAACCCTAGACCCTAATCATTTAACAATAATACAACTTATTATAATATGTGTATTTTTATAACTTAGTAAATAGGTTCATATATATACAATGTATATTATAATAAGTTATGTAATCAAAAAATGATTTGATCACTTAAATGCTTTACACTTAGTTTAACAAACATTGTTAAGCAAATATGAACTATAAAGTTATTACGCATTTATATAATATACAGTAGTGATATTAAGCTATTTAATAGTTTGTTTATTATCTACAAATATAAGATATGTTTTAAATTATAATTACATAATTGTATTGTATATGTTATATAACTATAATTACATAACTGTATAAAATATAGGGTAATAAACCTTAATACATATTTTAATATATGTTATAGTAATAACTATATTAGAAATAATCTTGTACATATAATAAAATATACGTACAACAGCTTAGTAATAAATACAATTAAATATATTACTAATTATATGATTCAATTTATATTTGTACTAATTGCTATATGTAAATATAATTACATATGTTATGTTTAAATGCTGTAATGATTATATAACTTTTAAACTATAAATGATTTTGTTATTAATTTATATAATATTATAGTACTTAAACAAACTATAATAATTATTTATATATAATTTACGGCCACTATTGTCAATATTCATATATTATATTTAACTATATATATATAGTAATTTTATCTAATAATATATATAATAATATTATATAACAATTACCGACTACACAAAATAGTATAATTTTACAATTTTATGATATAACTTAATGCAAGTAGGTTAGATATAATTTATATATATGTACTTTATATATGTTAAATATAAATTATATAAGTTAATATTAATATATATATATGTACTATATATATGTTTAATATAAATTATATTAGTTAATATTAATTAATATCCTATAATTAATTTATTGTAATATTAATTAAAATATTGAAGAATATTATTATAATTTGATATTAATAATAAATTTTTGTATTAATACAATGCATAATTAATCATTTATATATAATATGATATTTAAATATCAATATTATAGTGGTGAGTTAAAATTAAGTATCTACAGTATAGTCTTATATAATTATATAATTTAATTACAATAAATTAATTATAGGATGTTAATTAAGTGTATCTAACAAAATTTTAGTATCAAAGATTAGATAAATGAAAACATTATTGTAATATATATTATTAAGTAGTATTTATAATATAGAAGTTATCACAAATTTTACATATAATGATTATATATATATATTTTAACACACACATATATATATGTTAAAAATATATCATATATATAATAATTTGTTTATATAATAAACAAATTATGGTGATTGGTGACTCAAAATAGTCGAGCTTAACAAAGCTAAACAAAGAGGGGTTAGTGGTCAAGTTATTATTAAAATTTGTAATATAAACTTTAATAATAGTATTTGATTCGATCCGTAATTATGTTAATAAGTTTATTATATGTAATTGATATAATATGTTAATATAACTAGACCATGGCTTATATATTAACATAAAATTCCTATAATTATTAATATAAACACATGACATATTACATTAATATATTTAATTATTATACATGCTATGATATGAATCACGTATGGATTAACTTCAATTTAATATTTAACAAGGCTTGTATATAATAAGTACCAAGTTATTTTATATACATTACAAAATACTCTCAATTTAATAATCCAAACCTATATCAATGTTTGAATGTAAATAGAGAGTATTAGAGTTTACTTATTAATAGATGTGAAATAAACGTCTTCCCAACTATATATATCACTTATTAAATATTGAGGGAATTGTCAAAATTATATAATCATTATTAATAACTTAAGAAAAATCATATTAATAATTATAATTGTCTAATGGATATTGCACCTTGATTATTTCATAAACAAATTAAATTACTATAATGTTTAGTTGATTTAATGCATATAATGATTACTATTACACTAATTGGAAATTTATTATACACATTAAGTTAATATATATGTTATTAACTTACATAATTTCATGTTAATAGTGCCACTTATAATATCTACATATAATTTATATAAGATTAAAATATATATTTATATTATGTTTGTTATGCATATTATTATATACTTTAAATATTTTTATATAATAATATTTATATTAACAATAATACCTTAATAAAACATATTATACGTAAATAAACTATATTAAACTTATATAATTTAATAATATATATTTTATTTATCCATATATTATACATTTAAATTACCTTATTGTAAATAATTATACACTAACATATTATTTAAATACTAATTATAAATGTACAGTTATATGTATATTATAATTAATAAATATATTTTGGGGCATAAACACTAAACTCTAAGATTATATGATTAAATGACATATAAATATAAGTTTATTATACTATTATAACATATAATAGTATCATAATATGTATATTTTGTTTAACTGCTCTGATATATATATAATAGTCTCATCAATATTATTTAAGCGTTTTTATATTATTATAATAGTTAATATACTATAATATGTAATATTAAGTGCGCATAAATAGTATAAATAGTCTAAAAATAATAAATTGAACAAAAGCGACCAAAAAATTATAAATTATACTAACCCTAAACCCTAAGCTCTAAATATTTAACTATAATATAACTTATTATAATATGTGTATTTTTATAACTTAGTAAATAGGTTCATATATATACAATGTATATCACAATAAGTTATGTAATTAAAAAATGATTTGATCACTTAAATGTTTTACACTTAACAAACATTGTTAAGCAAATATGAACTATAATGTTATCACACTTTTATACAATATTATACAATAGTGATATTAAGCTATTTGACAGTCTGTTTATTATGTACAAATATAAGATATGTTTTAAATTATACTCACATAGTTGTATTGTATATGTCACATTACTATACATAACTATATAAAATATAGGGTAATAAACCTTAATACATATTTTAATATATGTTATAATAATAACTATATTAGAAATAATCTTGTACATATAATAAAATATATATGTACAATAGCTTAGTAATATATACAATTAAATATATTACTAATTATACAATTCAATTTATATTTGTGGTAATTTCTATATGTAAATATAATTACATATGTTATGTTTAAATACTGTAATGTTTATATAACTTTTAAACTATAAATGATTGTGTTATTAATTTATATAATATTACAATATTTAAGCAAATTATAATAATCAGTTATTATATAATTACAGACACTATCATTAATATTTATATTTTATATTTAATAATATATGTATAATATTATTAAAAAATATAATATATAATATCATAAATGTGTATATATGTCTACATTATTACTAACTTTTATCACAAACTTAATAAAATATATTAACTTAAAATATAGAGTAAAATAATTTATATAAATATATAGTACATCCCTTATATTATAAACATTATATATTAATATAACTAGATTATATATAGTTGTATTTATTTAGTTACATATTTATAAAGTAATATGTATTATATATTATATATTATTAAACTAAACCATATAGGTACACTAATATTAATAAATCAATATGTATTTACTAAGATTTGATCAGCCCTCATTAATTGATATATAATACACGTTAATAATTACTTAAGTACTATTGTTTAGGGTAACCACAGTTATAACTAGTTATTTATGTAACGACAATGTCAATATACACTTCTAAATATATCACCATAATATATTTTTTAATAATAGTTACATTTATACATATAAATACTGATATGTTATAAATAACTATATTTATAAACTAGAGGTTATTCACCACCTCAATATGATACTATATTAACTAGTAGTTAAGTTATTACAAATATATATGCAACACTAACAACTTCACTAACAACTTGATACACTTATACATTAGGTCTAACTGTATAGGATTTTCAAATAAACATTAGGTCTAACTATATAGTTAACTCTTTAATATATAATTATTATATGTTATACAATAACTATAAGTACATATATAGTATATTGTATAACATATATTACCATATATAAAGTAATAATATAATTAGTTATGGGCAAAGTTATAATATTAATTAAATTATATGCTTATTATAAATACCAATTATCTAAAAATATATGTACTTAATAATATGTAATATTAAGTGTAAATAAGTTATAAATAATAATATTAAGTGTAAATAAGTTATAAATAATAGTATCATAATATGTGTACTTTTTTTTTAACCAGGGCGGAACCTGGCAAGGATGGAACCCGATTTATTCAATGAAAATAAAAAAGGGGTATATGGGCAGTGCTTAAGACTTACCTAAATGCAGTACATCATGAGAGTCTAATGCAGGGAAAGGATTGTTGATCTAGCAACAACAATCCTTTTGCTCACATAGGGAGCATAGACATAGTAGAAAATATTTATGTACCACCCGATGATGCCAGCTTGGCTAAGAATTGGCCAAAGAGTTAGCCTCCCTGTATATATGATCGATTGAAAAATGTTGCTGCTGCATTGTAGATATGATTTCTTGTAGTTCAGAGAGATATCTCCATGGAAGTCACATCCCTTCTTAAGCATTTGTGCCAAAGCTTGGTTATTTGTCTGAATATGCACATTGCTCAACCCCAACTCACCACACCTTCGCACTCCATGTAGCACGCCGCTGATTTCAACGTATAAAATGTCACCTTCTCCCAAATGCCTTGCTTCACCATAGATAAACTGACCATGAGTTCCCCTGATAATGTAGCCAAATCTTGCTTGTCCCGATGATCCTAGGAGAGAGCCATCACAGTTGAGAACGAAATGGTTCTCAGCAGGAGGATGCCACGAAACTATCTTCACTTGCCTTTGCCCCATCACCGGAACCTTTGCTCCAAATAAGCTGTCAAGCTTAGCTGATTCTACCGATGAGCTTGCTTGTGGTCTCCAAACGTGCAAGAGGTCTACTATATGTGACTGAATTGCCCGAACCATGCGCACATAGCTAAAATCCTCAAGCCGGTAGACATAATTGTTCCTTGCTTTCCACAACTCCCACAAAATGAAAGCCGGAATAACCATGTTCACTGATTCAAAAGCAGAAGAGAAGTTGCCTCTTGTCCACCAAGACTGTAAGTATATCCACAATTCCATGCTTGAAGATATCGGGATGTCGAGACCCGACGAGAAGAAGCTCCAAACCTGCTACACCCTGTAGCATGTGAAAAACACATGATTTATGGCTTCATTGTATTCACAACAAAACGGGCACTGTGAGGGTAATGACACGAAGCCAAAGTTCTTTAATATCTCAGGCAATGGCAACAATTTGTTGAACAGCTTCCACAAGTAAAAAGAGATGCGCAGAGGTATCATTCGGCTCCAAAACCTAGTTGCACAAGGCACCAAAGGCTGAGGTTGCCGTAAAGCATCGTATGTGGATTTGATTGAAAAGCTCCCGGTTGGCATGTTTTGCCAAATCAGAACATCATCACCTTCAACAAAATCAAATTCCAAATTCAGTAGCACCTCACATGCCTCATCTAAAAGTTGGTCCTGCAATTGAGCCCCATAACGCTCTCTTAGTGCAGCAAATTATCGGATTGTAAGGTTAGGAAGAGGCGGACGAACATATTGAACATCCCATATGACTCCGAGTTGCGACCAATTATCGAACCAGAAGGAACGATTGCCCCCGTGAACCAGCACCTTAGAGTTTTTTGCTGTACCCGGATTGACGTCTCGAACCCTTCTCCATGAGGAACGTTCACGAGCTTTTGGAGACAAGGACTGTATAAATTACGCCCATAGACCGCTGCCATGTTTAAATTTTCACCATAACTTAGCTGAGAAAGCTTGAATTGTGTCGTCGAAACTTCGCACTCCCAGTCCATTCTTAGATTGTTTTTTTGCGATGCCCTTCCAAGATCGCCAATGGCGTCGCTTTTCTCCGTCCAAAATCTGCCACAAGAAATTTTGACACATCAATTCCATTGCATGCAAGACGGACTTTGGTGGTTTAAGGGCTACCCATGTGTGTATTGGAATTGTTGAAAGCACATGTTTTATGAGAAGTAAACGTCCACCTTGTGATAGGAATTTATTTTTCCAGTTTGCCAACCGTTTTGTAAAAGCTTCTAGCAAAAATTGGAAGTAGTTTTCTTTCCTTCGGCCGTAGAAGATGCGACAACCCAAATAATTGAAAGGAAAATCACCTTTCTGCATTCCCAGAATCTCCTCAATCATAATATGTATACTTTGTTTATCTGCTCTGATATATATATATATATATATATAATAGTCTCATCAATATTATTTAAGTGTTTTTATATTATTATAATAGTTAATATATTATAATATGTAATATAATGTTCGTATATGTATAAGATGGTTACATATACCAATACTAAACTATTATTAATATTTATAATTATATTAATTAATATTTATATATAAACTAATACTAATGATAATTTAAGTTCATATATTTTATTAAGTTTGTGATAAAAGTTAGCATATGTGTATTATAATTAACTAATTAATTTATTGTTTACATAGTATAAGTTATATTTATTTTTACGTAATACTTAAACACTCTAGTATAATGTACATATAGTCTGTTTTCAGTTGGTTATAATATGATTTATACAAATTAACTTTATGTATATCCTTATAAACTTTATCTTAATTATCGCAAAATATTTATGCCATACAAACTAAGTGTTATTTTACATAAACTAATTATAAACATAATATATCATTTATATTGTATATAATTCTAATATGATTAATTAGTTTAATGGTAATTAATATTAGTTATTATAATTATGTTATTTAAACCCTAAACCTTAAAAATATGATCATAACATTAAATTATGTTAAATAATATTACAACTAATAATTACTATAGCTATTAATAATAGTATTATATTGTTATTGACATTATTTAATATAACATAATAATATGGTTATAATATAATTAATATATAGGTTAAGTTATATATATAATGATATATTTCTTGGGAGACTATAACATTATGCATAGTGGTATAAATATTTAATAGATAATAACTACATATACTATTTACTATATATTATAGTAATTAAACAAAAAAAATTTATATTAATTTAACATCAATATATAAGAAATCTTGAATATATATAATTCTTCATTATTTTATTATATAAATTTAAAATTCAATAGTGTATTAAATATAATATGATATAACTTTATTACACATTAATAACAAAATTTAATATATCCATACCATGCTTAAGTATACTTGTACTTATAGTATTAAAACTTAGGAATTATAATCTATACACAACGTATTGTCGAAACATATTATACTAAATAATGTTATAATTATTTAGTATAATAATTATAACATTATCTATTAATTATTTGTTATTTATCAATTAATATAAATTAATTGACAAATAACATAATTGTTGTTATAACATATTATAATAACAAATTATAACAGTTGATAATTATATTTAAAGTTATATTAATATAATTTTATACTATACATAATTATTAATATATAATTAACATATCTTTAACTAATACTACGTATAAATTATACTTATAATATATAGTCTTAACAATTGTTAATTATACCACATATATTAATAGTATGTTATATTCATTTTATATAACTTGTACATATATGTTACCAATTGTGACATAACATTATTAATAGTAATATATATGTATAATAATAAATATAAATTATCATTTATATAGCAACTGAATATAACGTAATATAATATTAATAGTTATTTCATATAAACAAAATATTGTTACATAACATATCATGTTAAGAGTACATTTATAGATAGATATATTAACTTTATATAATTAATAGTATATTATTATTACAAACCTGAACATAACACTTATAAACTTAGGATATATTAAATAAAAATTATACTTTAACCCTAAATGTATATATTGATATACATTGTTTACAACTTTATCCTATTACATTAATAATATATTTTACGTATACTTATATAATTACTAAACATATATATAGTATAATTATAAGTATATAATAATAACTAGATATTATTATTAAAATTTTGTATTAGAATAAATTAATATACGTGAATTGGTATATTATTATTATTATTATTATTATTATTATTATTATATACTAATATTATATTAATAATTATGTTGTAATGTCTTATATGATAAATATAAACATGTTATATATTTAATTTCACATATTAATATTATGATTTAC
>JAOSBO010010552.1:0-12999 GCA_027563915.1 Erythroxylum rotundifolium
CTAGCATTAATTCAAAGTATCTGTGGCACTTAAGAATGGGTCATATCAATTAGACAAGACTTGACAGGTTAGTAAAGGATGGGATCCTTATGGGCTTGGATAGTGATCCATTACACACCTGTGAATCTTGTATTGAAGGAAAAATGACAAAAGCCTCATTTCTTTCTAAAGGAAACAGATATAAATCCACGTTGGACCTTGTACATACTGATGTGCGTGTGCCCATGAACGTACAAGCTAGAGGAGGTTATGAATATTTCATGACTTTTATAAATGACTACTCAACACTTGGCTATTTGTATTTGATGCATAAAAAGAGTGAATCTTTTGAAAAGGTCAAAGAATTCAAAGCTGAAGCTGAGAAGCAACTAGGCAAGCCTTTAAAACAACTTCGATCGGATCGAGGTGGTGAGTACTTATCTGTAGAGTTCCAACAATTTTTAATTGACGATGGAATTATTTTCGATTTGTCAGCTCCTCAAATACCTCAATGGAATGGTGTAGTAGAGAGGAGAAATAAAAATCTACTGGAAATGGTAAGATCAATGATGTCCTATGCTAGCCTTCCAGAATTGTTCTGTGGATATGCCGTACAAACGGCAACATATCTTTTTAACTTTGCTCCATCCAAATCAGTGCCTAAAACACCTAGGGAGTTGTGGACTAGCTGAGTGCCTTCATTGAGGCACTTGAGGACTTAGGGCTACCTAGCCCATGTTCTAAAGCCTGAATCCACATAAATGAAACCAAGGTCAGAAGTATGTTTATTTGTAGGATATCTTATTAGAACTCGAGGGTACTATTTTTACAGTCCTCAAGATAGGACGGTATTTGTGTCGACAAATGTGACCTTCTTAGAGGAAGAGTTTATGAGAAATCACAAAGGAAGAAGTGAAGTAGTACTAAAGGACTTAACTATTTTATACAAACCAAGAGTTATTTTGGATATGACATAACAAGATGTTGAAATGGATTTAAGAGTCGAATCGAAAGTGCAACCTGAACATCAAGTTGTGCCTAGACATAGTGGGAGGATTGTGAGATAGCCAGATAGGTATCTAGGTCTAGGAGAAGACTTAATTGCCATATCAAGCTAAGAAGAAACAGATCCCATTACGTATACACAGGCTATTAATGATGTTGATTTAGGAAAATGGCTCAAGGCGATGGAATCGGAAATAGATTCCATGTATCCTAATAAAGTCTGGGTCCTTGTAGATCTACCCCCAGGTCTAAAAGCCATAGAGTGTAAATGGATCTACAAAATAAAAAGGGGATCAGATGGAAAGGTAGAGAACTTTAAAGCTAGATTGTTAGCTAATGGCTATACTCAAAAAGAGGGTATAGACTATGAGGAGACTTTTTCTTCGGTTGCCATGCTTAAGTCCATCAGGATTCTTTTGGCCGTAGCAGCCTATTTCGATTATGAAATATGGAAAATGGATGTCAAGACCACATTTCTTAATGGGGATCTTGAGGAGACCATTTATATGGCCCAACCAGAAGGATTCATTGAGCCAAGTAATGAGCATAAGGTTTGCAAGTTGCAAAAGTCCATTTATGGACTTAAGCAAGCATCTAGGTCTTAGAACATTAGGTTTGATAAGTCTATCAAAACCTATGGGTTCATACAAAACCTAGATGAGCCTTGTGTTTATAAAAGAATTCAAGAAGGTAAGGTTACTTTCCTAATCCTGTATGTTGATGACATTCTGCTCGTTGGGAATGATGTGGGAATGTTAACTATAGTTAAGGGATAGCTGAAAGAACAATTTTCCATGAAGGATTTGGGAGAGCCTAACTATATTCTAGGGATCAAACTTATAAGGGATTGTAAGAACAAATAGATAGCTTTATCTCAGTTAACCTACATTAAGAATATGCTCAATAAGTTTGTCGTGCAAGATTCCAAGATGGGTTTCACTCCTACTAGACATGGAATCAGACTTTCAAAGGAACAAGCACCCAAAACCCAAGAGGAGGTTAAACGCATGCGTAACATTCCATATGCTTCGGTTGTTGGAAGTTTGATGTATGCAATGCTTTGTATTAGAACGGATATCTGTTACGCAATGGGACTCGTAAGCAGGTTCCAGTCTAATCCAGGAATGGAACATTGGATAGCGGTTAAGTGTTTACTTAATTATCTTCGTAGGACGAGAAACTTAATGCTTGCTTACTCTGGAAGTAATCTTATTGCAACAGGATATACAGATTATGATTTCCAATTAGATGTTGATTCAAGGAAATAAACTTCGGGTTCTATATTTACTTTAGAAGGTGGAGCCATAGTTTGGAGGAGTGTAAAGCAATCTTGTATTGCTGATTCAACTATAGAGGCTAAGTATGTTGCTGCTTGTGAAGCAGCAAAGGAAGCAATCTGGCTCCGGAAGTTTTTAAATTATTTGGAGGTAGTTCTAGGGCAGAAAAAGCCATTACACTTTATTGTGATAATAGTGGGGCAGTGGCTAATTCTAAAGAACCTCGGAACCATAAAGCTGCCAAACATATTAAGCGAAAGGATCATCTCATAAGGGAGATAATACAACATGGAGGGGTGGATGTGGTAAAGATTCCTACAGAGCAAAACCTTACTGATCCGTTCACAAAGACATTGACTCCAAAGAGCTTTGAGGGTTACCTAGAAGGGATGGCAATTAGGGATATGTCAAACTTGCTTTATGGCAAGTGGGAAATTTTTGGAGTTATGTAAATATAGTGCCCTGGAAAGCAAGTGTATTTACATGTAACTTCATCTTCTTCAATTACAATTTTTGTAATGAAAATATTTATTATTGTGTGAGCGTTATATATCTGGTCAAAAGGTACCAAGATTCTTTTGTAAGTAATATACATATACATGGAGATGTATGGGAAACATATGTATTATTAGAATATAAATTAATTGATTCACAGTTGAATAACCAAGTTGGTCGCTTGACTATATTTTTAGATTGTAGTGTTGCAATTTATCTCCATATAATTAAAGGAGTTTATTTCAAGGGAATGATGAGTTTCATATTATGATATTAGGTGACTATCGATAATGGCACTATTAAATGAATTTGGAATCAAGTATGTTTTCAAGAATAAAGTAGGCTGTTACTTTAATCTTTAAGCAGACAACTTAAGCATTCGCTTATTATAAACCATAATCTTGATGAGTGGTGAACTCATATGTGTTTCATTATAATTCTTGATATGATCATAATGGATTTTTACAAAATATTAATCTAGTGTCTGCATGTTGAAATTATTGATTGAAACATGTATCAGGGAATATTTACTGTAATAAAGAGTTTATAGTGCTATCATTACTTCTAGATGTTTTAAGGAGATTTAGTGATTAAATTGGCGCCAGTAGGTTGATGGGCTAGCTACCCATCAAGCCTTAACACCAAGATGAGATCTTGTGTGTTAATCACCATATCATATAAAAGGGGAGATCTAGAAAGAAAAACCAACATAAGGACAAAATGGAAATTTTATCCTTTGTTGTCCAGATGGCTATAATAAGGTTATAAATAGGGTTTGCAATTGGACATGAAATATGTGTGCTCATAATATTTAATAATTTAAAAGTTCAACTAATTGTCTTTAGTGGAATGACATTTAGTTGATAAGCTAAAATTAATTCTAATGAGATTAAATTAATTCTAGGCTTATTAGAGCTTGAATTATCAAAGTCCAATAAGATTCCCCACTTGGCTTTAAGAAAGATTATTAAGCTAAGTAAGAAATATAACTGGAGGTTTTAGAAGCCCATAATTGAATATTGAGCTTGCTCTAATTAATGGTTAATTAGGAGCCCAAACGTACATTTAGAAATGGACTAGATTTTGGTTTTGATATAATTGATTAGATTAATTATGTTAAAACAAAATTTTTAAGATAGAAGTAGCATTTTCAGTTTTCTTAATGTGCAGCTGCACATTTGGCATTAAAATGCTAAATAAAGATGGTCTTTATTATGGTTTATCATCATTAAATGGAGCTATGAACTTACCATTAAATGGTTTAATGGTTGTCTTTTAGTGTTGGCATGTAACCTATTAGCATTCATTAGATTAAAGAAGAAAGATGTACATTGAATGGACCATCTTCCTTCTTTCTTCTTACAAAAACCAAAATTGGTAATTCAATTTTAGGTTATGGTCTTTTCATATTTCCATTTTAAAGATAAATGAAGAGAGTCTCATTTATTGGTTGCTTTATGATTGATTAATGAAAGAAATGATGAATTGGATGCCTCTCTCTTCTTCCATTCCATGCGTAACTGAATTTGATAATGTAAAAGAGACTTCTTGCAAGTTTTTTATACTCTTTCTCCTTCTCCTTTCATTCAATGGTGAACCGAAATTACCAAGTGAAGGAGTCTCAATTTTGGTTCATCTTCTTCTAAGAAAATCTCCTCCAAACATTTCTTCTCCTTTCCCACCAAAGGATTTTGTTAACCTAATTGTCCTTGAAGAACAAGAGGTAAATCAAATTGGTTGAGGATACAACAATAAGGAGAAGATAGATTGCTAAAGCAAAGAATTTGGATACAAGAAGAAGGAGAGGATAGCGCAGCGAAGATTTAAAGCTATAGTAAAGGAGTCGGTAATACTTTTCATCTTGTTTATGTTTTTATTATCCTTATACCATATCATGTATTGATTGGCATGATGATTCGAATTCGTTGCTTCTGCTGGAAAAATGATTTCTTAAAAGTTTTGAAATCTACCATATCTCTAAATATAACATGCTTTTTTTTCCAATCCAAAAATTAAAGCATTCAAGAAGTCTTAACGACACATTTGTTACACAATTGAAAATATTTTAAAGCTTTTTTAGTTTTGAAGAAAACATTAAGGCATATAACTTAATTATAAAAGTATAACCCACCTTGATTTCCTTACTTATAGCCTTGCTCAAACATACCTCTTTTCTTGTTCCTTTTGCCTCTTTGATCCCCTTATACAATAACAAAATTCCCACTCAATAGGGTTTTCAATTGAAAACCTTCAAGCATAATCACTGAAATTGGTTCTAGAATACTTAAATCCAAACATTTTCTAAACTCCATGGACCAAAATCCTTTCAAAAATCTAAAAGTTTTAAAACAATTTTACCTTCATTTTTCACCAAATGAAGGGATCCTTAGCTCAAAGGAAAGCTCTTCTATTCCTCTACTTGTTTCCTTTCTTGAACAATCTCAAAATCTCTCTTGAGGACTAAGAAAAGTCAAAACCTAATTTATTTTCTCTTCTTTCTCCCCTTCTCTTCTTCTCTTCATATTTCTCTCTCTTTTCTATGACACTTCTTTTTCTCTTCTATTTTCGTTCTTCTTTCTTCTCAAAATGCAAGACAAAACTTCTTCTTCCAATTATGCCCTTAATGATTGAAAAATGTCCTATTTGTCCTTCCATTTATGCATTATGTCTTTCGTACTTAAGTGTCTTGCCAGAAACACCCTTGAATATTTTGATATAACACTTTATTCTAGAAAAATCTTCTCTATTGTCTTACATTTCTAAGGACACCAAAATCCACCAATTCGGTTTAGAAATCTGAAAGTTAGGGCCTAAATATTTCAGACTGTTGTTAGACTAAAACTGTACACTATACCCAATTTCCAACAAAAAATTGAAAGTCTTAGAGAGTGAAATAGATTTCAACTTCTTCACACCCTTTGTAGCTCCTGTCTCTAGTTTATCTTTCATTTAGAATCCTATAGATCCAGATATATTCAAAATACTGAAGCATGTTTAGTAAAATATCCAATTCCCACTCTTCCTATCGATACCCTTACTTTGATTCAATCCATCTTTTCTTTCAAATTAGCACCAGAAGCAATAATCTTTCATAAAGACATAAAAAGAAAAGTGTTACGAAATCTAAGGGTTCAAGAATCTTTTCATTCAGAGGCCAGATAACAAAATTATGATCGAAATAATTAAACAAGATTTGATCGTTAATCATATTGAACCTTTTTCTATTGGGGCAACTAGCATAACTTTCGTTATAGGTATCAGATCAAGATCTTTGTTAGCTGGTTTGAGAGAGGACTTATAGGTCTATAACTTTCTTGAGGACCTTAGGAACAAATTCTATCATCTGAAAGGTCAAAGATGGACCAGACAATACAAAATGAACAATATACAGAAGAAGAAGTCTTTGTCACTTAGGCTGAAAGCAGATGAATGCAATAAGAAGAAGAAGCAATAGCAAACGAATGCAAAAGCAAACGAATGCAAGAAGTAGACGAATGCAAAAGTAGATGAATGCTAGAAGCAGACGAAGGAATAAGCAGATGAATGTAAAAGCAGATGAATGCAAGAAGCAGACAAAACAAAAGCAGATGAAGTAGAAAACAGACAAAGCAAAAGCAGATGAAGCTCAAAATAGACAATTTAGATTGTCAACTTAAGACGAAGCAAAGTCAACTTAAGACGATGCAACTCTTAAGATGATATGTCATCATCACAGACAATGTGATCTCATCACAGACGATGTGACGTCATCACCGACGATACGTCTTTACAAAAGATACATCTTTATAGACGATAATAAACAAAAGAAGCAACAAGTAGACGAATGCAAGGAGTAGACGAATGAAAAAGCAGACAAATGCAAGAAGCAAGCAAAGCAATAAGCAGACGAAGCAATAAACAGACGAATGAAAAAGCAGACAAAAGCTAAAAGCAGATAAAGAAATAAGCAAACGAATGCAAACGTAGACAATTGCAAAAAGCAGATGAAGCAAAAAGTAGACAAAGCCGAAAACAAACGAAGCAAAAAGCAGACGAAGTAGAAAGTAGACGATTCGAATGCAAAAGAAGATGAATGTAAGAAGTGAACGAAGCAATAAGCGGACGAATGCAAAAGCAGACGAATGCCAGAAGCAGACAAAGAAATAAGCAGACAAATGCAAAAGCAAATGAATGCAAGAAGCAAACGAAGCAAAAAGTAGACGAAGCAGAAAACAAATGAAACAAAAGCAGACGAAGCAGAAAACCGACAGTTTAGATGGTCAATATAAGAGGAAGCAAAGTCAACTTAAGACGATGCAACTCTTAATACGATATGGCGTGATCACAGACAATGTGATGTCATCACAGATGATACATCTTTATAGACGATAATAAACAAAAGAAGCAATAAGTAGACAAATGCAAAGAGTAGAGAAATGCAAAAGCAGATGAATAGAAGAAGCAAACGAAGCAATAAGCATAGCAAAAGCAGGCAAATGCCAAAAGCAGACGAATGCAAAAGCAGTTGAATGCAAGAAGCAGACAAAGCAAAAAGCAGACGAAGCAGAAAATAAATGAAGCAAAAAGTAGACGAAGTAGAAAATAGACAATTCAGATGGTCAACTTAGGACAAAGCAAAGTCAACTTAAGACAATGCAACTCTTAGGATGATATAACATCATCATAAGCGATGTGGCGTCATCAAAGATGATACGTCTTTAGAGAAGATACATCTTTACAGACAATAATAAACAAAAGAAGCAATAAGTAGACAAATGCAAGGAGGGGAAGAATACAAAAGCAGATGAATACAAGAAGCATACAAAGCAGATGAATGTAAAAGCAGACGAATGCCAAAAGCAGACGAAGGAATAAGCAGATGAAGGAATAAGCAGTTAAATGCAAAAGCAGTCGAATGTAAGAAGCAGATGAAGCAAAAAGAAGACGAAGCAGAAAACAGGCGAAGCAAAAAGCAGACGAAGCAGAAAATATACGATTCAGATGGTCAACCTAAGACGAAGCAAAGTCAACTTAAGACGATGCAACTATTAGGATGATATGACATCATTACAGATGATGTGATGTCATCACAGACGATGTGATGTCATCACAGAAGATACGTCTTTACATTCGTACACATTCCCCTTTCTAAGGACCCTATTTTCAATCCAAAAGGTCTAAAAATTTCATACTATATGCCGTTGGAAAGCTAAGAGGATAAACTACCACGTCGAAGAAGACTAATTTGTCCAAATCAGCCTAGATTAATATAGATTTTCCCTCGAATACAAAATATGAATTTTTATATTCATCCAATGTATTACACCCAGTTCTGAACTTGATGACAAACTTTGTAATTCTTAAAGATAGAATTTGAATTTGATATCTTCATAAGAAATGCAGCCATATATTTCTTGTTTAATTCAAATCAAGAATCATCTCGTTTGGATAACTAGAGAAAAAGTTATGGCTAAAGGATTGAAACATAGTTCTTGAATAATTTTCCAGATCAACCCCCCATTTTATTTCACAATCTTTCTCTAACATAACTCATACCAAGATCACCTTTTCTACTTCATTTATTCCTCATTCTCATCTCCATTTCAAATCAATATTATCCATAAGGAAATTTTAATCCATGATTAATCATGAACACCAATAACAGAACATACACATATATACATATTCTTCATCAACTTACTACACAAATTCAATTTCATTTTTGTTTTCATTCTACTTCTAACTTTCACTTTAATTCTTCTCATTTCAAAATCTCTTATCCACTAAAAGCACCAAAGCAAAAATATGAACCTCTCAACATTTCTCATTTATTAGTTCTAGTCTTCAAAGAAAAATAAGGGTCCAACAACTCTCCCCCCTTAAAGAATTTCGTCCTCGAAATTCTAATGAGAGTGATCAACCAAATGGAGGTAACATTGCCGTATATTTCCTTAGTCTCCCTAGTAACTTCTTCACTTGAATAATTTCTTTCAAATTATCACAGTCAAAAGACTCACTCGATTGTTCAATCACTTATTTTAATCATTCACTTTCTTAACGAGTTCTTCATTAGGTTTTGGATTACTTAAACATTTCTCACTTCCTGTGTCGATAACATCAATATCAGATCATATTGATATCTCTTAACGTACTCACATTATAAACCGAAGACATCTTTATTAGCAATACTAACTCATAAATTAGTGGTCCGGTTCTCAATATCTTTATTTGGACCATTACAATTCAAGCTTAATTGATTCTTTATCTTAGCTTGAGCAACTTTGCAATAATTCTAAGCACATCTTGAGAAGGTGGTACTCTCATAAACATTTCATCTTTTGCTTTGTAGTTCACATCTCTATAGTATCAGTACGCTTTACTCCTATGTTTATCTCACTTTGCTCCATACTTTCGGTATTGATCCACTAACTCCTTTATCTCTTTATTAGGTATACATATTTCTCCTTTTTGATCATAAAGCCTCATCTTCCAATTTAAACTTTGAATTCAGATCCTTTTTCAATTCCTTAATAAGATTCTCAATTTCCTAAAATCCACTCTTATAGTTGGATACTTTTCATCCAAAAAAAATACATACATTCTTAGTAGCATACTCTACCTGTTATGCTTGAGTCTCCACTAAGGATATGACTCCAATATTCCCTTCTAATTCATTACTTATTCATCTCTGATTGGTTCTTTTATTGATCATTCTTAACATAAACTACCTGATCTGCTTAACCGAATTCAAAACAATTCTTCTTCGAAAAAAGATTTCTTGCTACAATCATCTATACTATTTTTCCATCTCGTTACTCTGATTCATCTCATGATCCTTAACTATAAGGATCATTGATTATCTCCAATCCATGTCCAAATATAGGTCTCGTATGTATTTAACCATATTATTCACGAATTTAAACACATTATTAGATATGTACTCATAATAACTAGTTGATATAACCTTCAGAACCTCTACATATATCACTATCCTTCGTTTCACTTTCCATACAACATTCTTAATCAATTTAGGAGCATAAACATATAGCCATCTTGAAATTCAAATATCAATTTCACTAACACAATCTTATACTTGATCATAAATTCCGAGTTTGACCTTTCAATTCCACTTTGCTTGTACGCCTTAAATCTTGTCATTTTCACCTTGTCTCTATCTCTTCTTCAGCCAAGTCATGGAAATATTTTCACATCCGTATCAATTTAACTGCATATCTACAACAAAATTTCCATCACCATATTCCCTAACATAATCACAAATACTGAATCTATGTCTAACATATCAGACTATGCTATATTTCGTATTGCTAAAATATCCACAAACTTTCCTTACCATAAACTCTACCAAGGCACTGTTTTTTCTTACTAATTCTATTTGCCCGAACTCTTAACAATCACTCTTGTGATTAACACATATCCGAACACTTAACAATCACTCTTGCGATTGACATATATCTTGAAAGTTGCCCATATAAGATCCTAATACTGGTGCTGTGATACTATAAAATGTTGGGCACCATTTTCGAAACCTAACTCTCAGAGGGCACCATTTTCGAAACCTAACTCTCAGTCAGAACCATGTGACGTGAACGTAAACCAATGATGTCTCCTTAGCCATCATCGGTTTCCTCTCTTTGCTCTAAGACCACAAAATGTACGAAAGCATGAAACCTGAGGCTTTTTTCTTTTTGGGAAAAACACAAACATACTTCATCAATCATCAAGATATAAGAGTTTTTACAAAGCTTCAGCATCTCAAGATGCTCAAAATACAAAAAGATACATGAACAATAATTTGTTTAAAATGAAACTAAAGCCTTGTGTTTTTCAAAACTAACTCAAAATACAATATAAGCAAACTTGGAGTGATGCCTTGACTCTCTTTCACTCCATCCCTTGCTCATCACCTGGAGTTGGGGACAGGAAGGGGTGAGCATGAAAGCTCGTGGGTAAAAGTTTTATAATCGAGAAACAAGCAAAAACCATTTTCAAAACTCATTGCCATTGTACTTTTTGGAAACCATAGTAATTTTGCATTTAAAATCACTAAACAATTATTTCTCAAAATTCTGCTTTTATCAAAGATTTCATGAGCAATTATGAATCATGTATGAGTCAAACTTGCTAACATTTCAAAAGCACATAAGCACATCAGAATGGTTTGGGTAGATCCAAAACAGAATGTACTACACATTTCCCATAAGGGTCCTGTGTAGCTGTGAATAGAACGTACTATCACAATTCTACTTAATGGTCTTGTGTAGCTGTGAACGTATTGGAGTCCATGAAGGATCTCCATGCCACTAGCGGGTAAGTGGGAGAAGCTATTTGTTGAAGTGCACTTCACTTAACTTAGGGGACCATCACAAACCCACAAAATCATGCATTTCACATCTTGTAAACTTACGGCCTCAACGACATTTTTCCAAAACTTGATTTCATAATCAAAATATCATTTCAATAATCAATATACTTTCAAAAGTCAATTTCATCATTCATTTCATAAACCAATAACACAATTCATAAGCAAACATGTGGCACATTATTAAAGCATTCAAGAAGTCTTAACGTCACGTTTACAACACAGTTGAAAACATTTTAAAAATTTCTTGGTTTTGAAGAAAACATTAGGGTTTATAACTTAATTATAAAAGTGTAACCCACCTTGATTTCCTTGCTTATAGCCTTGCTCAAACATGCATGTTCTCTTGTTCCTCTTGCCTCTTTGATCCCCTTATACAATAACAAAAATCCCACTCAATAGGATTTTTAATTGAAAATCCCTCAAGCACAATCACTAAAATTGGTTCTAGAAGACTTAAACCCAAGCATTTTCTAAAATCCATGAACCAAAATCCTTTCAAAAATCCAAAAGTTTCAAAATGGTTTTACCTTCATTCTTCACTTAATGAAGGGATCCTTAGCTCAAAGGGAAGCTCTTCTCTTCCTCTACTTGTTTCCTTTCTTGAACAATCTCAAAATCTCTCTTAAGGACTAAGAAAAATCAAATCCTAACTTGTTTTATCTTCTTTTTCCCCTTCTCTTCTTCTCTTCGTATTTCTCTCTCTTTTCCATGACACTTCTTTTTCTCCTCAATTTTCGTTCTTCTTTCTTCTTAAAATGCAAGACAACACTTCTATTGGATCGGAAAAAGAAAGCATGCTATATTTGGGGAAACAGTGGATTTCAAAACCTTTTAGAAATCATTTTTCTAGCAGAAGCAACAAATTCAAATCATCATGCCAATCCATACATGATATGTTATAAGGATAATAAAAGCATAAACGAGATGTAGAGTATTACCGACTCCTTTGCTACAGCTTTTAATCCTCACTGCGTTATCCTCTCCTTCTTCTTGTATCCAAATCCTTTGCTTATGAATCTTTTCTTTTAAGAATCTATTTTCTCCTTCTTGTTGTATCCTCGACCAATTTGATTTACCTCTTGTTCTTTAAGGACAATTAGGTTAACAAAATCCTTTGGTAGGAAAGGGGAAGAAAGATGAACCAAAATTGAGACTCTTTCACTTGGTAATTTCAGTTCACCCTTGCATGAAAGGAGAGAGAGTCTAAAAAAATTTGCAACAAGTCTTTCTTACACTTTCAAATTCGGTTATGCATGGAATGGAAGAAGAGAGAGGCATCCTATGCATCACTTCATTCATTAATCAATCATAACGCAACCAATAAATGAGACTCTCTTTATTTATCTTCAAAATGGTTATATGAAAAGACCATAACCTAAAATTGAATTACCAATTCCGGTTTTCGTAAGAAGAAAGAAGGAAGATGCTCTATCCAATGTACATCTTTAATCTTTAATCTAATGAATGCTAATAGGTTACATGCTAACATTAGAAGATAACCATGAAACCATTTAATGGTAAGTTCATAACTCCATTTAATGATGATAAACGATAATAAAGACCATCTTTGTTTAGCATTTTAATGTCAAATATGTGGCTGCACATTTAACCTAAGAAAAATAAAAATGCTACTTCTCTCTTAAAAAATTTGTTTTAATATAATTAATCAAATTAATTATATTAAACCAAAATCTAGCCCATTTCTAAATGTACATTTGGGCTTTTAATTAACCATTAATTAGAGCAAGCCCAATATTCAATTATGGCTTTTAAAACCTCCATTGACATTTCTTACTTAGCATGATAACCTTCCTTAAAGCCAAGTGGGGAATCTTATTGGACTTTGATAATTCAAGCTCCAATAAGCTCATAATTAATTTA
>JAOSBO010010567.1:0-12998 GCA_027563915.1 Erythroxylum rotundifolium
TGCTTTTCAACTCCATTTCAATTAACTCATTCACTTTTGAGTATTTCTAATTTCCACTAAAAATTCGGGGTCCAACAAATCCGCTTGTGCTGCTAGCTGGACCTAGAAAAAGCCATCTTCAATGTCTACTATGTTCAAGTTACCTTTTGGCCTCCAGAGGGCCTTGAGTCTTTGGTTCAGAACTCTGTATGTGATTGCTTTCCCCAGAGGCCTTATGATTACAGTGTTTTGGTAGTTTGAATCCATATCTTGTTGGATTTTCTCCTAGAAATTCACCTTTGGACCTGTTGCTGTGTAACCATGGATTTCATCCCCTGGACTTAGCTTGACTTGCATTCTTTTAAATGGATTGGAGCACAACATATCCCTAAAGGTCGTTTGGCCTGAATGTAAGTTTTGATCTGAGTTCACTTGAGCTGTGTCCTGATTGATTTCTTTTTGTGCAGGGATTGATTTTGGCTATGCCACTGGTTCCTGAGTTGGCACTGGTGGAAGAGTTGCCTCCTGGAGTTGTGGTGGATTTGCTAAGCATTGCACTTCCTTAGGAGTATCTAGCATTTGGATATCTTGGGATGTAGCAGTAGGATGTTGTATGTTTTCTATAGCCAATTGTGGGATAGGCATATTATTTGTAGTAGTATTGCCGACCAGTTGGCCAGTATCAATGTCCATTTTCAGCAAGTTAAACACTCAACAATCAACAAAAAATTTAACCCCAAAAAGAGAGAGAAAATTTTAGTTTAGATCTTGGTGCTAAGATCTTACTTTCTTTTGCATATCTGTTAGCTTGTTTTGTTTTAAATTGAGATGGGATAGCTATTGATATCAATTGATTCTAAAAACTATGTTGAACCACATTTTCATGTTTATGGGACTTACTAGTACATTTTTATGTTTACATTTACGTTGCATTAATTATTTACTATCGTTGAATGAATTCTGAAATGGAAAATGGATTGGTGTTAAACATGTACATGCATTAATTATGGTTTGACTTGTTATAGAGAAAAGTGTGCATGAATGTTTATAATAAAGGTTGAAAGAAAAATTTTGTGGACCCATGATCAAAATTTTGTCTTTTATTTGCATTACTTGCTTACTACAAACTCTGGAAAACCAAAATTTAGAAGAAAAGTAAAGGTTTTTATGGGACGGGCCATTAAGATATTAGATTTGTGTTGCATTAATTATTGGAATGGGATCAGAAAAACGTGTTTTCTACTTCTAGAAAACAAAAGAGTTAAAAACAAAGTTTTGTTGGGCTCACCGTAGAGAGACTTTTGATTGTGTTATTACAAAGCAGAATGTTTAGGGGTTAAAATAAATGAAAATCGTGACTCCTTTGTTGAAAAAACTTTAGGCATATTTTATAGGAATTGACAAAACATAAAGTTTTTGAAAATAAAAGGTTGAAAACGGTCAATTATGTTTTGTTCCTTACAGTTTTTGGACTATTATAATCTGGTAATAAAATTACAGTTTTATCCTTAAAAGTTTTTGGATTTTACAGTATCATCTTTCAACATTAAAGTTAAATTATAAAATTCATGTATACTTACTAATAGAAAGTTTGTTAGTCATCAAAGTGACCTTACTTGAAAAGATATTTAGATATTTAATTATGCATTCTTTCAGTTGTTCATGTTATATGATGCTGATAAATGATAGATGAAATGAACAATTGATTTTATTAATTATAATGCTAGAAGATCACCCAAAGGTGGATCATTGCTTATAATTAATAACATTAAAGAGACTTATCGACCTACTTGGTGAATATGTTTGTATATCCAAACATAACATGCATACTAGCTTAATTATGATTGATTGTCTATCAAAGTGTATATATATATGTTAGCATCATCATGGATTAAGGATATACGTTTAAATATAACGCAAAGGTAGACTTAAATATATATATTGAAGTTTGTTATTGTCTGAATCTTTTAATTGTACTCAAAGTATTAATGAGTGAGTTTGTTTTTACGTTTGCAGTTTCTAATAATTTATTAGCTATAGGCAACGGTCAAATCAAGTTCAACAAGCTAAACTATGTAGATTGGTCTGAGCAAATCCAATTTCAGTTAGGTATTATAGATAAGGAACTAACATTAGTTCTAAAGAAGCCTGCAATCACTACTGAGACTGGTACCCAAGTTGAAAGGACAAATTTTGAGGCTTGGGAAAAGTCTAATAGGCTTAGTCTAAACTTGATGTGATTGAAAATGGTTGAAAATGTTAAGCCATCAATGCCTCATACAGACAATGCAAGGGAATTCATGATGAAAATCAAGGAGTACTCACAATCAGACATAACTAATAAGTCTATTTTAGGAAGCTTGATGAGCGAATTAACAACCAAAAAGTTTGACTGGTCATAACCTATCCATGATTATGTAACAAGCATGTCAAATCTGGCTACATAGCTGATATCAATGGGTATGGATGTGAGTGAATCCTTCCTAGTACAGTTCATCATCAACTCACTTTCTCCTAAATTTGGTCAGTTCCAAGTGAATTACAACACTCTGAAGGAAAAATGGAACTTTCAAGAAATCAAGGCCATGTAGGTGCAGAAGAAAGGGAGATTAAAAAAAATGAAGGAACAATTTGTTCACTTCACAATACAAAAAGAAGCTAGCAGTGGAAAGGGAAACTAGAAAAGAAGAGTAACAAGAAGGATAAAACCCCAATCAAGGTTAATGAGGGTTAAATCCATATGAGTAGCGTTGTTTCTTCTGCAAAAAAGATGGTCACCTCAAGAAGATTGTCTTAAAAGAAAGGCTTATTTCGAAAAGAAAGTTAAGTGCTATGTTTCAGTATATTTTGAATCAAATTTTATTGAGTGCCCAATAGTACCTGGTGGTTAGATTTAAGTGCAACTACTCATGTGTTACAGATTATGTAGGAATTTCCTTTGATCCAAACCATAAACGGAATTGAAAAGTTCCTGTATATAGGTAGCAAAATGAAGGCATGTAGAAGGAATACATGTTGATTTTAGATACTAGTTGTAGTCTAGATCTTGAAAAGTGTTTTATGTTCCTAAATGTGCTAGAAATTTAGTTTCTATTAATAAGTTAGATTAGCTAGGTTTTAATTTCAATGCTGGAAACGATGTTTTTTCTTTGTATAAACAACATTACTATTATAGTTTTACATTACTATTATAGTTTTGGTACATTAATAGATTGTTTATATCATTTCAACCTTGATGTTAATTATTCTGAATCCCTTTTTCAAGTTGAATATAATATTGGTAATAAACGTAGTGCACATAATGAACACTCTACTTACTTGTGTCATTAAAGGTTAGGTCATATATCTATAGAAAGGGTGATGAGGTTAGTGAAAAGTGAAATCTTACCTTAACTAGATTTTACTGATTGGGATATGTGTGTGGATTGCATTAAAGGCAAGCAAACCAAATACATATAGAATTCATCTACAAGAAGTACTGAGTTACTTGAATTATTACACACTGATGTATGTAGTCCATTTCATGTCCCATCTTGGAGCGGTGAAAAATATTTTATCACCGTTATTGATGATTATTCATGCTATTGTTATCTCTATTTACTGCATGAAAAGTCTCAATCAATGGACATTTTTTAGGTGTTCATTAATGAGGTAAAAAAGGCAGTTAGATAGAAAAGTGAAAGTCGTAAGGCCTAGATAGAGGTGGTGAATATTATGGTAAATATGATGAGAATGGATGATGTCTAGGTCCATTTGCAAATTTTTTTAAAGTTGGAGCATTAGTGCACAATATACAATGCACCACAACAGAATGCTGTAGCTGAAAGGCAGAATCGTACTCTTATAGATATGGTTAGGAGTATATTAAGTTATACGAATGTATCTTTATCTTTATGGATACATATCTGCTTAATAAGATACTTAGTAAAGCAATTCTCATGACACCTAATGAATTGTGGATAGGTAGGAAACCTAGTTTGAGGCACCCAATCGAAATAAGGATTTTTAATCCTCATGAAAGGAAACTTAATGCAACAAATATTAGTGGTTACTTCATCGATTATCTAGAAAAGTTTAAATGCTACATATTTTATTGTCTTAACCATGGTACAATAATAGTTGAGTCTAGTAATGCTAGGTTCATTGAAAATGGACAAATCAGTGGGAGTGGTAAACCTAGAAAGGTGGATATTCAAGAGATTTAGGTAGAAAATCCTTCAGGTAGTGTCTCTTCTGAAGTTGTTGTTTCTTTTGTTGTATCACTGTCATGCAACATATCAGAACAATAAGTTAATATTCCAAACCCACGAGAAGTAAATGTAAATAATGAACTAGTAAATAATGTGCAAGTCACACATGACTAAGTGATACCACAAGAAATATTATTATGAGGTCTATAAGGGAGAAAGACCAGCTATATCAGATGACCATATGGTGTATTCACTTCAACATGAGTGCGACTTGAGCATTGATAAGGATCTAGTCTCATTTAAAGAAGCCATAAAATGCAATAATTTTGAAAAGTGGCTCAATGCTATGAAAGAAGAGATAAAATCTATGGGAATTAGTAGAGTTCCCTGAAGGCTCAAAGAAAGTGGGTTGTAAATGGGTCTTTAAGACTAAAAGGACTTGAAAGGTAACATTGAAAGGTACAAAGCTAGACTTGTAGCCAAAGGTTATACTTTAAAGGATAGCATTGATTTTAAAGAGACCTTTTCTTCAATTTTAAAGAAGGACACTTTAAGAATTGTTATAACATTAGTAGCTCATAATGATTTAGAGCTTCACCAAATGGGTGTAAAAACCACTTTTCTGAATGGTGACTTAGAAGAAGAAGTTTATATGGACCAACCAGAAGGTTTTGTGATTGCGAAAAGCAAAATATGGTGTGTAAATTAAAGAAGTTAATATATGGTTAAAATAAACTTCCCGACAATGGTATCTTAAGTTCAACAATACCATTACCTCTTATGATTTTTTAGAGAACACTGTTGATATATGTATCTATATGAAGGTCAGTGGGAGTAAGTTCATTATTTTGGTACTATATATTGATGACATTCTTTTAGCTGCTAATGATTTGGGCTTGTTACATGATGTAAATAAATTTCTCTTTAATAATTTTGAATTGAAAGATATGGGTGAGGCATCCTATGTAATTGGAATAGAAATATTCAGTGACAGAACACAAAGATTGTTAGGGTTGTCTCAAAAAGGATATATTTGTAAAGTATTAGAGAGATTTATGATGGAAAAATGCTTAGTAAGGATATTTCCAATTCAAAAACGGAATCAATTTAGTGAAATGCAATGTCCTAAGAATGATTTGGAACGAAAGGAAATGGAATCTGTTCCCTATGCATTTGTCATTGGGAGTTTGATGTATATTCAAACTTGTACTCGGCTGGATATTAGTTTTGCTATTGGAATGTTAGGCCGATATCAAAGTAATCCTAAATTAGACCACTGGAAAGCTACAAAGAAAGTTTTTAGGTATTTACAAGGCACTAAGGATTACATATGCACCTATAGGAAATCAGATCACTTAGAAGTGATCGATTATTCAGATTGGGACTATACTAGTTGTGTACACTCAACGAAATCTATGTTTAGTTATCTATTCCAACTAACAGAAGGGGCAATTTCTTGGAAGAGTGGAAAGTAGTCTGTCATTACTACTTCCACTATAGAGGCCAAATTTATGACATGCTTTGAAGCCATTATTCAAGAATTATGATTGCTAAACTTCATCTTAGGGCTAGTTATTGTCGACATTATAGCTAGACCGCTTAGAATTTATTGTGATAATTTCACAACTGTCTTCTTCTCTAAAAATGATAATTTATAAAGGTGCTAAACACATGGATTTGAAATACTTGTCAGTCAAAGAAGAAGTGCGAAAACATAAAGTGTTGATTGAGCATATTGGAATTGATCTAGTGGTAGCGGATTGTTAACTAAAGGATTACCGCCTAAAACATTTATTGGCCATATTGAAAGGATGAGTATTATAGATTTAGCATAAGATCCTGTTATGTATGAACATATGGTTGGATATTTGCTATTATTGTTTTGACACTTATGAATTCAATTAATGTTATGTTTTTTTGTTTATTAGATGTCACCTTGTGTTACCTGTACGCATTGTTTTATTGTGATGACAAATTATGTTTTAAGAAAAATTAAAGTTGAGAATTACAGTGTTTCTTATCTATAGTTATTTTGAGTTAAGATGATTATGTGATACATGGAAGGAATCATGTCATTAAATGACTTGTGACCACCATGATCCATTATTTCAATTCATTCAAGTTTGATGGCTTGACATGTTCAATATATGATGCACACTTGTGCTGTTGGATCATCAAGTCATAATATGGGCCAAGTGGGAGATTGTTAGATTAATTTTAATATTCATAAGTGTGGCTCGTATTATTTAATATAAAGTAAGCCCAAAATAATGTTTATTGGGCTCGTTAAAGGAAATTAGAGTAATTAAGGTTACTTAGAGAAGACCCTTGTCTCTCCCTTCAATAAAAAGGAAATGTTTGCAGTATATATATGTACCACCTCAATTTTTTAACTTCTTGCAACTGCTTTCTAGTTTCCAAATCTACAGGTTTAATCTCATAAACCTTGTTGCTTCTCTGGAGGACATACCATTGGACTTGCTCAATGCATAACTTTCCATAGTAGGATTTACAATGAAGCCATCATAAACAAGGCATTTGTTAGGAGATTACAGCATACCTATTCTATAATTGAAGCATTTGAATAAACTGTATTGAAAAGAGGTATCCTTATTCTCTAGTTGTTTTCTATTTGGTTGCTTTGTCTTTTAATCATGTTCCTAAGTTTTAGCTGTTATTCATTACACCCACTATTTGTTTAAAAATAGGTTTGTAAGATGTGGGTCCTTGATTTTCTGATTTTAGTTGAGTATTTTTAGCTTGGTTAGTTATATGAATTCTATATAAAGCACTTTCGATGATGAATAAAATACAAAGCAATTTTAATCACTTCTCATCGTAAAATTACTCTTGTCCTCTTTAAAATACAATCTAATTTATTACTGTTGTCAGTTTCATCTCCTTTATTTCTTTGCTTCATTACTTGTGTAGAAAGGGTCTTATAAATTCCACAACATGTTGATATTATTGTCAATTATAGTTCTTTAGGACTTGATGTCTATCTTTTACTGCAATTTATAATTGTTCTATTCGAGAGTTGTTATGTCCTTTCAAAGTAAGTTGTCGTCCCATTCAAGGGTTTCATATTAGTTAAATAAAGTTTATCTGATTCTAGGTGTTCTAATTTAGAAGATTGCTTTGGTTGCAATTGGTCCCTTCTTTGTTCAAGTTGACATAATATTCATGGTGGGTAAT
This sequence comes from Erythroxylum rotundifolium, assembly GCA_027563915.1. Lineage (NCBI taxonomy): Eukaryota > Viridiplantae > Streptophyta > Magnoliopsida > Malpighiales > Erythroxylaceae > Erythroxylum > Erythroxylum rotundifolium. The sequence continues at coordinate 7,365 of JAOSBO010010567.1, forward strand.
TAAGATATCTACGAAGAGAACAAAAATTAATTAGATATGAGAAATTTGTATAAAGTAATTGAGTTGATTTTGATGTTTCAATCATGCATCAGGTATCTAATAAGTGATAGGTGATTAAATGCATTGGATGACGTGAATGTTATCACTTTGTCATAGCTTATCTACATTAGAAGAGGAAAAATAATGGGTTTATGGACTAATAAGCCTAGTTTATGCTAAAAATCAAATTAGTATTACTATATAAAAGGAATATCTATTGAAATTTGGACCATTTATAGCACAAATAAGAAGGGATCGCTAAGGTATTGATTGATAGTTGTGCATTAGTGTGTGTTTTTCTAAGTAGCTGACATATGTTTCTTGCATAATAGGTTATTATTATTGTGTTTTAGGACTTATTTTGTATGTTTTTGTTTCGTTTGATCTTCATGGTTGTTCTTTTATGTTTGATGTTGATTTAGGGTAAGAATTGATCATTTTGATGTAGGAATGGAGGGTGGCCACCTTTGTGATTGAGCCAGGTACCAAAAGAGGAGAAGAGAAGTGAAGGAGTTGTAGAACAAGAACCCATGATCATGGAATTCTCTAATTCCCACAATTGTGTGATCCCTAGCCCGAAAAGACATGCATGTTTCACTTATTTTTAGGTTTTTGTGGATGTATAAGGATATAAACCTAGGGCTGAAGAGAGATTCATGAAAACTTGTCTCCTTAAGCTAAAAACCAGATTGAGAGAGGAACAAAATCAAGATTTTCATTCCAAATTGAGAAAAGAGCACACCAACACAAGATTTTCCAGATTCGGGCAAAGAGGAGGAGAAGTTTGCTTCATCTAGTTCTATTTCATTTTTCTCTTCTAGCATTTTTATTATAGAATGTTTAATTGTTGTGGATATTAATGACATTGTGAGTGGCTGAGTTATTTGTAAAGATTACTTTTGAACTACTTGTTGAACTCTTATTTTGTTAATTTGAAAGAATGATGTTTTTGATGAATGTTGAACTTATACCATACAATATATTGAGAGATTGAGTTAGGTAAATTATGTAGGGCTGTACAATGAGAATTTACATTCTATAGACCTACATTTATCAAGTTAATTAATTAGCTAGAGAGATATCTTGATTGATTAGTTGATTACCTATAGGATAACTTCATAACTAGTTAAATTGGTGGACTGATTTTACAGATTGAGAGATTACTTAATCATCTCCATTTAATTTGACTAGGGACAATTAATTACACCTTAAGATAGGGTATTTAATACTTTAGGACTTCTTAGGTGAGGTATAATTCAATTAACAAAGTAGGAGGGAGGTAAGATAGGGAAAAAGTGATCTCTAATTGTTAAATCTTGAATTCCAAGTTTCTGCACTTTTGCTTTATCATTTATTCATTGTTTGTTAGTTGATTTAGATTACTTTTTTAGTTTATATTCATTAAAATTGGTTCTTAAACAAAGAGCAACCCGAATTAAGTGGTGCCTTAGCATAATCCTTGTGAGATCGATATCCATTTTTTACTACAAGTTACGACCTGTATACTTGTGGTCTTCAGCGTAAAACTAGTAGTTTATTTTTTGCAATCAACAAGTTTTTGGCGTAATTGTTAGGGATTGTTTGTTTAGCATCTTGTTTAGTTTGGGTTACTTTGATTAAAGAGTTTTTTTTATACTTTTCCTTATGTATTTATAGGTGCATGAACATAAGGAGCATGCAAAGGTCTACTGAATTTAATGAAGAAGAGTTATCAGATATCATAAAGCATGAACGAGAGTTGAGAAGAGCGAAGCACGAAGATAATATCCAAAGAAATATGGCAGAAGAAGGAGAGCAAGGAGGAGCTGAGAAGATATTGATAGACTTTATGAGGCCAGGTTTCAGTCCTTAAGGAGTTGCAAGGCCAGTGATTGAAGCCAATAATTTCGAGATCAAGCCACACTCTGTAACTACTTCAGAGTAGTGTGCAATTTTATAGGCTATTCAACGAAGATCCCAACACCCATCTTGCAAATTTTTTGGAGATCTGCGACACCTTCAAGTTTAATAGGATGGATGTCGATGCCATGAGGTTGGGATTGTTTTCTTTCACTTTAAGATATTGGGCAAAGGCATGGTATACTCACTCAGTTCAGGGTAGATCACTACTTGGGAACAATTAGCCTAAGCCTTCCTTATTAAATACTTCCCCTTGACCAAGACAACAAGAATTATAAAGGAAATCACAAATTTTCAACAAATTGATAGGGAATCTTTCTATGAAGCTTAGGAGAGGTTTAAAGAACTACAGAGAAGCCGCCCCCACCCTTACCTTCCAAGGAGTTCCTTTTGCAAACATTCTACAACGGTGTAAATCAGAGTACAAGAGAAGCCATAGATGCAGCTACTGGAGGTTCTTTAATGAGAAAAAATATTGACGTAACTCATGATCTTTTAGAAGAGTTGGCGAGCAATAGTTTTTTTTTGGTTAAGTGAGAGAAGTAGATGGGGGCAAAAAGAGTAAAAAGATATGATCCTAATTGACTATGTTATAGCTTTATAGGCATAGATCATAGCCCTCACCAAGCAATTGAGCAACATTCAAGGAGCATCTTCATCTACGAACAAAGCTATACAATTACAGTTTGAGTTATGTGGGAAAAACAACCATGGTACAACTGAATATTTCTTGTTGGTAGCCAGTGGTACAGAATAGGTGAATTGCTTAGGCCAACCACAAAGAGGTAACAATCCCTACTCTAACACTTACAATCAAGGGTGGAAAACTACCCAAATTTCTCTTGGAGTACTAACAATACAAGTGGCCAAGCAAGATTGCAAAGGCCTTTTGGATTTTAACAAGACCAACTTAGATCTTTGGAGGTAAAAATGGACAAGTTGATGGATGTCTTAGGATCCAAACTGGGAAATCAAGAAGAGAACCAAAAGAGTATGTTTCGAGAAAAGAGGAAAGTCAAAAGAGGATGAAGGCAAAGTTTGATTAGATTGTGAAGAACCATTAACCACAACTTGGAGGTTCTGATAGGCCAACTTGCTAATGCTTTGTCTTCTGGAAGTGAAAATAGCCTACCAAGCAATATTGAGGCCAACTCAAGGGAATAACTCAAAGCTATTACACTTCAAAGTGGCAAGCAAGTGGAGGAACTAAGTGTGCAAAAGGATAGCCAAGAAAAAGGGAAATGCAAGGAGATAGAAGAAGAGAAAGAAGAAGAGAAGCCTTATGTACCACCATTGTAGCACCCCACTCCCATCCGACATGTGTCCGTACGCCTATCAGACATTTGAACACATGCTCAGTGGAAGTAGTGCACTAGAGTAATCACATTCACTTATATTATGGCATCATAATTTAAAATGCAAATAACATGATATCTAGAACTCAATTCCTTATTTCATTACATTAAACATAATGTACATTATAGTATTTCACTACATGATCCTTATGTATATACAACATCAAAAACTATAAAAGTCTACTGCTCTTTACACATTTTGTATGAAAGAGAAATTATAAAAAAACCTTTATCTATTTCTTCAATCTCAGGTAACTAACCTTTGAGCCATTTTCTTGAGTCCCAAAAAAGCAGTACTAGACTTCTTCTAGAATGTCTTAGTAACTAAGTCTCCTCTCTCATACTTGAAAAGCCACGTTATAATTTTGATGAGTTTTGCGAACTCAGTGAGCAAACCATCATTAATGGCTCACTCATACTAAACACAGAACAATTCAAAATTCAAATTCAATTCAGAATTAAGTCATAGCACATGTCACTCATCACTTCACTAATCATCATATAGCATCAAATATCATTTTGTTCACTTATTTCACGTTTCTCATTCAGAACAAGTCAAGCGATTCATTTCGATCATTTATACATACATATCAAATATATATACAATGCACATGTGACGCATATTCAATTATTTTGTTGTTATGATCGAGTGCCTTTTTAACTGTCCTATATATGTTATAGATATTGGGCTCATTAATAACTATCCTATATCAATTGGAGATACTAGGCTCATTTTAAATAGTGAGCTAGATGCTCTTGCCATATTTTAAGCTTTAAGTTCTTTTTCACTGGCGACTCTGGTCACAACTGCCTTTATCTGTTCATGCATTCCTGTAATGAAAGGCATCAAATCTCATATATTTAATCAGTCACTTATTTTCACTTTACACATTCACTTTCACATTTTCATTGGACCTAAGTCTGGTATTCAACAATTATGTTGAGTACACTTATTTCTGTTAGATTTACATGTAATGAGCACTTCCAATACGATTTTCATGCATCAAATGCCTCAAACTATCAATTTTTGGAATTAAATGATGATAGCAATTAATTTGTGTTTATAATTGAATATTGTATGAACAAATCATTTATTTCCTTTTCAATATATTGTATAAATTATTGAAATGAAAATGTAATATTTCTACAAACTTTAATCAATATTGATTTCAGGTTGAAATATGGCACCAAAGAGAAGGCAAGATAGTCACCGACCAAGATTTTTCAGACCACGATTCGTAGGATTATACCGTAGAGGTGAAGGATCTCGTGGTGCGGCACCTACAGATGAATCACCTCCCCCCTCCACCCCCTCCACCTACTACACTGGTAGATGAGGCTACACCATCGACCACTCCTTCATCATTTAGTACCCCTATTTCAACAGAGATATTAGGGGTAAATAATACGAATGAAGGAGATGATTGCCAGCCTAGAGCTGAGAGACCTGATGGATGAAAATACATCCCAATTGTCAATAATATGTAAGTAAAAATACATGAACCATTATATGTTATAATTAAGTTGTAGGTTACAATTTTAAAAATGATATAAATTTATTTGTTTAAACATTATAGGTTTTTTCCATCTGGACCCTGTTCAAGAAAAATGACATCAAAATTTAAGGAGAAGATTGATCCTAAGGGCTATTGTTGGAAGAATATCTCTCAGGCGACAAAGGAATTTTACTATCATGAGTTTGAGGTACGATAGAAATTATTATTTCCTTTTTTAATTAAAATTTTTATACCTTAATTTGATAACTATTATTACATCAAAAGTATTTATCAAATATTTTCCTTTTATTACCGTTGGTGCGATACGCAGGGCAGCTGTACGACCGCCTTACATTTCTGAAGAAATATCGAGTCGTTAGCTGCAGTATTGGACATCACCTGAGGCTATGTTCGTTTCACAGCATAATTCGGCCAACAGGCATGGAGGACTCGAGGGAGAGAGTCTTCCCGTACATACGGGAGGATCTATTACCCACTAAGAGCATGCACAAAGACTTATAATTATCTACAATTAACAGTTATATTCTCATCTCTTTTCTTTGCTGTATTTTAATTGAATTTGCTGTGTTAAAATTTAGAATGAAATTATATGTTTCTGGTGCCATATATGGCTGTGTTTTTTAGTTTTGTTATTTGTTCAACAGGGGTAGATTTCATAAAAATAGAGGAAACCTTACCAACATTTTTATAACTTCTAATTCACTTTATATTTCTATTGAATTTTATGTGTGAATTTTGAAATAAATGTATGTGTTTCTTGTTGAGAATGATAATGTTATACTGGTGCCATATATGGTTGTGGTTTTAGTTTTGTTCTTTGTTCA
>JAOSBO010010584.1:0-12998 GCA_027563915.1 Erythroxylum rotundifolium
TCACAACAAAATAACAAATGAAAAGTGAGTCTCACGTGCATTGCATATGCATAAGATGAATGATTAAGTGTATCGAACGTGAAATTATATGAATGTAAAATAATGTCAAATGTGAAATAATGTGAGATGTGTGAATTATGTGTTATGTGACTAGGTGAGCCATCAATGATGGTCACTCATTGAGTTCGCAAAACTCACCCAAAATTTGTAATTATTTTTCAGGACTCGGAAGAATACCTCGTTAGGTAGCGGGAGTATATCTATAGCATGTGAGTAAAAGAAGAGGTCGGGATCAGTTCGCGTCTGCATTGTGTCTCTTTGTTTTTGAACTGAATTGTATTTTCTGCAAATTATTATATTTTGTGTATTTGGGTTTTGTAAAATAGCTTAATCAAAGTGTAATATGTTTTATTTTTGGATTGGTCTAATTGACATTGTGTCGTGTAAGTGAAAATGTTTCTGAATAAAAATAGGCCCAGATTTGTGATTTAAAATTTTTTTTACTCATACCGACTTTTGATTGTTTTAGTGTTTTAGCACACCACCCTTGCGAGGTACGGACTCGGAAATCACCATCGATGTCGGGTTCGGGTCTTGCAGGAGTGGGGTGTTACACAAGAGACTTCATATGAGAAAAAGAGAAAGATTTTGGCTATGTTGTCTCTTCATGAAGAATCAGTTATGATTCATCCAAAAAAGAAAAAAGAGAAAGAAGTAGAAGAAAAAAGAAGAAGAAGAAGATAAATCTTCTAGTAGGGGGGCTAACGAGAAAAATAAGATTTGATTCTCCTTTACTTTCATTACCTACTCTCACTCTACCTAGTCCTTTTACTCTATCTTTCAAAACTTTTACGCCACCACCACTGACTACACCTTAACCTGGTTCCACAGGAAAAACATTGATTGAAGTACACTGGATAGTTAATGATGATGAGTCAGATGAAGCACCAATTAGTCAAATAAGACATCCACAAACCAGAGGGAGTGTTGTAAAGGGCTGAACAATTTACTGAAAAAGAAAAAAGCCCTGATGATGATCCAAGGGAAGAAGAAGAATCTCAAGAAAAAGGAAAGAATAAAAAAGGCAAAGTATCTATGGTCAAAGAGGCGATTGAGGACCCCATTATTAGGAATGAGCTACTTGATGAAGAAGCCTTGTTTGAACAAATTCCAAACGATAAGAGTCCAAAATCAAAGAAACATAAGAAAAGAGAGTCTTTAGTACTGATCAAGTTATTTTAGTCAAAGGAGGCTGAAGCATGATACAAAATGCATTATAAGAAGCAAAAGGTGGTTTCTGGACTAGTTTTGCCACCTCTCCTATTCGATGACAATGATATTCCCATTTCTTCTTATTTTCTTGCTATTAGCTAGGAAATTTTTTTGCATTTGAATAAGATAGTGTGTGAGGATTTAGTTAGATCATTTTAGAAACAGAAGAGAAAAGATGAAATTGATGGAAAGCTGGCAATTGTCTCTTTGGTACTTGAGTTTGAGATTTTGGTTACTAAGGAAATCTTGGGGAACATTGGATATAATTTCCATAGGTAGAACTGAGGTTCCTTGTCATAAATGGGACATTACTAATCTTGATTTAGGAGAAAATGTGAATCTTATTTACATGAACATCAAGAATACTTATGATGGGAGACCTTGGTGTAAACACTTAGACATACTGCCATGATGCCTTGCACCAATATCATCTACTTCAATCTTTCCAATAAGTAGTTCAGTGGAAAGATGTAGTCTCCTAGACATATATGTTGTGTATAATCTACTTAAGGGAAATAAGATGAACCTCCCAACGATGGTCTTGTAATTTATGACAAACAAGGAAAGTCATAAGATTACCACTGGAGGTCTACTTTATAGAATGTTACTCACCAAGATTTTTGCTCATTATGAACCATCTTTTGACAATCTAGATTAGTATAAACCTCCAAGTTTCATTCATCTATTCCCTATCAATTCAAATATAAGCTAAAAGGTAGTATGCAAGGAAAGAAGAAAACAGAATAAGTAGTAAGTGTCTTAGGTCCTACTCTATAGATATCAGTCCTTGTCACACTTCAAAATAGAAGTGATTTGATCCTTCAACAATAGTTAAGGAATATTCAATCAAGCCAGGATCAAATACATAGCCAGATCAATAGTATGCAGAATCAACTTGTTGATATGCAGATTCTTCTACGTAATTTTTTAAAGTCTCTTAAATAATGAGATGCTCATCTTACAGTTTTTCTCCTATCGATTTTTTTTTGGATTATACCTCTGTTTGACTTCTCCTTTTGCTAATGACAAAGGAGGGAATTAAGTGTTGAATGATATATTTTGCATTATTTTGCTTTTGCATAATGAAATACTAATCTATAATATATTTTGTTAACTATTGGAATATTGTTGAACTAAATCTATGAAATTCATATGCTACTATTGTATCCAAGTTATCTTTTAAAACAATAGGCTCCTTTCTTAGAGATTGTAAGAAATATTCTTTTTAATCACGGTTATGAACAAAGACTTGTAAAGATTACAAGTATTAAAAAAATCCTTTATCTCTTTTAAATTTTGAAAGTATATTTATTTTTGCTTGTCATCATCAAAAAGGGGATATTGTTAGCTCAAAGTTCTATATTAATGATCTTGATTATAATTTTATAATATTTCAAATTTCAAATTTGGATTATTTCCATTTATTCGAATAGGTAACAATATAGTTTTTCAAAAGAATGTTTCCTTTCTTACAGGATCTTTCTTAATGAACTTACCTTATTTATCAAAAACGATTCCACAATATGTAAAAGGATCTTACCAACCACATAATTCAATAATCAACTCTGAGAAATTGTAAAAATTCTTAATGTCTAGGTAATGGAAGATTCTAGCAAAGATAACATTGAACATCCTTTGGACTCGAAGTCAACTCAAAATATAAGTGGAGCAACGACCAGTAGAAAAAATGTCTATTTAAGGAAAGGCCACTATATTTTCAAACATGTTAGATTTTTTAAATACTTCAATAGCATGAAAATTCTTGAAAGTCATATCTTTATCAAACTCCTTGTGCTTTAAAAAGTGAAGACACTCTTTGGAGATAGATTGTTATTCCCTAAAGCTTATATCGAACAAATCTTATATTCATTATTATTGAGAGCTTGTATAGGCTTCTTAAACACTGTGAGTATGGAAGGTTGAAGACCCCTGGAAAATATATACTTGTGAGCCTTGAGAGGCTCGTTGAAAATTTTTCCTTGGAGTTTTATAGTGAAATACTAAAGTTAGATATTTGGGGACTGGATATAGGCTTTGCTATAAGCCGAGCCAGCGTACGGTATAAGTCAAGCCGGTGTACGCTATAAGTCGAGCCGTTGTAAATCAATTGAGTCACTCTTTCTCTCTTAACTTTTAAAATTTTGCATTATAGTGTTTATGTTTAAATTTGCAAGAGGATCCTTCTGTTTTAATATTGCAAGAGGTTTCTTATGTTTTAGATTTTTACAGTCACCTTTCATTTTGATCGTTAACAAGTTCCTTTCGTTTTGCAAGTTAACAGGTTCCTTTCATTTTGAACGTTAACATGCTCCTTTCGTTTTAAATTTTAACAGGCTCCTTTTATTTACAAAACTTTATGTTAAAATAACAAGTTCTTATCTTTTATATGAATTGATAGTAACTTGCAAAACTTTTTTTAGATTTCACACAATTTAGCCATTTCTTGTGTCAGTTTGTTTTATTAATTGTAAGCAAATTCCATATTCACCTTTCTCTATTTGCATTTCCTATTTTTCCCCTTAATTCAAGTTAAATTTTCCAAAATTCTCATCTTCTTCATCCTCTTATCTTTTCCCATCTCCTCTTCTTTTCTCATTTTCAGCCATTTTTCTCTATTTTTTTTTCTCTTTCCATGACTTCAATTTGTCTTAAACAACCACACGACATGTAATCCAACAATAAACTAGTGTAGGATGGTCAAAAGATCACAAAAAAGACATAAAATAGTAGTCAAATTTTTACTTATGTTTTAAGAGAGTTTGGGTAGTTAACCTCCATAACTTCCTCCCAATTTTCTACAGAACAAACACAACAAGGGAACCTAAGGAAGAAGTGTCACGTACAAGAGAAAGAGATATTTCAACACACTTACCAGCTGGAAATAATTGAGAGAAAAGACAAAAAGAATCTATTTCGTTAGTATCTCTAATTTTTCCAACTACTAGTTTAATGGTTTATGATCTTTACTGTTGGGTAAGTTTTGTGGGGTTTACACTTAATCTAGCATGGCTACAAAATAGTCATAGCAAACTGAGAGTAAATTTTAACTGTTTTAGCTTCTATCAAATATGATATGCCATATTATGACTAAGGTGTCAACAAGTCCCTATTCCTAATATAGATAATTATGGTTCGAAAACATAAGAATCAGAAACATATTTGTTTTGTATATTATATTTACGAGTCAATAGGAAAATGATTGCATGAATCTATCCCTCATTTTCTCCTTTTCCATATCATAATGTAGTGTAAAATCCTCTCCCAACAATTGAGCCACTTTGGATTATTCCTTTCTAGGAATTTTCTTATTAACGAAGTGAAGATTCCTAAAGAGTCAGTTCGATGGCTACAATCAACTAACAATAATCAAGAAACCTAAGGAAGCATTCAACTTAGAAATTGTCAAGTTGCAAAGAAATATGGATATGACAGCATAAATGTATGTTTGAATTAATTATAAGAAACTAATATAATTATATAGGAGAATGTGTTAAATAAAATATTGTTGGAATCCATTCATGATTGAATCATGGGCAGGTCAGAAAATACATTTTTTATGCATTTCAAGTGGCTCTCGATAATTGAATAAACATGAATAAAAAACAAATACGAATCATAAGAAATCGTACCTTGTTTGCATTCCTTTTGAAAAACTTTTCCGATTTGTCAACCATTAGTTGTCAATCCTTTGATGGTATCTACAGAGTAGCTTCTCATCACCTTTGAGAGGAAGAACGTAAGAATCATTACAAGAATATCATAAATTAGTGGCGAAAATTTACCGACGGAATCGAATTCGTAGCTAATTACCGACAGAATACCATAGGCGGTTGGTAAATATGTTGTGAAAGTTTCCATTTTACGACGAACACAATTGTCATCAGTAAAGGTGGAGGGAAAGTATTTCATGGAAAATTTCTGATGACATATAGGGATAACCTAGCCATTCCCATCGGTAAAAATTATGGGAATGCTTCCCACAATTAAAGAGAGTCAGAAATTTACCGACAGAAATAGTTCCGTAGGTGAATTTTGTTTTGTTTACTAATCAGTGTCTGTTATTTACGGATGAAATAAAATCTATCATTAATGAGCAGTCTCATTTACTGACAAACGGCTTAATTCGTTGCAAAATAAGGTGGCAAGATGTGGCAGCTTAATTAATGAATTTAAATACTGACGGAAAATATGTTCCGTCGGTAAATTATGACTTGTTCATAAAGAAACGATGTCTTTTTGATCATCTTCTTAACCCCCTCCCTCTCCTATTTTTGTTCTTCTTCTCTCCTCCGTATCCGTCATCGGTTTTAGGTGATTCTCTTTGCTTTTACCGTCATTTTCCACATGTTTTTTGGCCCATCGTGCGTCATTTTCTAGTAAGCTCTATATTAGGTGTATTTTCTCTCCAAAAAATGGGTGTTTTGGGTAGTCAATTTTTGTGTGATTATTATTGGTGTATGCGTTTTTTGTATCATTGTTGGTTTATTTGTTCTTTACATGTATTGTCGTTGATAAATAATGAAAAAATGAATTTGTTTTGTGATTAGTTAGAGATAATACATATCGCTTGTGAGTTGTTTGATAAAATGTCCCAGAGATAACACATATTATTGTTGTAATGTTTTGTTGTAATTTGTTGTAATTGTTGTAATAATAATTTCTTGTAATGTTTTGAAGGGAAGAGATTTGAGATTGAGGTGTGAATTTGAGATTGAGGAGAAGGGATTTGAGATTGAAGTCTGTATTTAAAGTGTGTATTCGAGATTGAAGTGGGTATTTGAGATTGAAGAGAAGGATTTGAGATTGAAGTGTGTATTTGAGATTGAAGAGAAGGGATTTGAGATTGAATTGTGTATTTGGCATTGTCTACTTGATATTGAGTTGTGTATTTGAAGTGTGTATTTGAGATTGTGTATTTAGATTGTGTATGTGAAGAGAAGGGGTTGTGTGTAATTGACGTGTATATTTAAAGAGAAGGGATTGTGTAATTGAAGTGTGCATTTGAGATTGTGTAATTGAAATGTGTATTTGAAGTGTGTATTTGAGATTGTGTATTTGAAGAGAAGGTATTGTGTAATTGAAATGTGTATATGAATTGTGCAATTAAAGTGTGTATATAAATTATGTATTTGAAAAGAACGGATTGTGTATTTAATTTGAAGTGTGTATTAAATTTATCACTATTATTTTTCTACTTATTATTAATTTTATTAATTTTAAATTTATTATTTTATCAATTATATTTTTTATTATTATTAGTAGTAATATTAAATATATTATTGTTATTAAATTTATTGTTATTTTACTTTTCTACTTATTATTATTCATATTATGATTAATTTTATGATTATTATTATTGTCATTAATTATTAATAATAATAATTATTAATATTATTAGTTTTATTAATCTTGTTAATTTTATTATTTGTATTATTTGTAATAATGATTATTGTTAATTTTTCTACTAATTATTAATTAATTAATTATTTTTATTATTATTTTTCTACTTATTATTAATTTTATTATTATTATTTGTATCAATTATATTTATAATAATAATAATAATTACTATTATTAATATTATTCAATTTGTTATTAATATTATTTAAGTATGACTAGTTTGATCCAACTTCAAATGTTGGCACAAAAGTACATAGCCGATACAATCTAGTTGAAATCAACAAGCGAAAAAGATTTCGACATTTTGAACCTTTCGCGCTAGCAATGCAAGCGAACTAGGTGTCATATGTCCTTTTTCCCAGTTTACGACAAGATAAGTTAGATTGGTTGGCTATTTGCAAAGTTCAAGCTAGAGGTGCTTTTGAATGACATGGAAAAGGAGAACAGAGAATTGAAAGTGAAGCGTTTTAGAAAGAGACTTATGAAATAAATGCATATGTCATATAGAAGGATAATGAAGCTTTGAACGATCCATGTAATGAATATGTTAAAATTTTATCTTAGGAGGATGAGGAGGGCTAGAGATCTGAAGAAGAGCCTGAGTTTAATTCAAATTCTTCGATGATAGCGATTAATTTGTGTTTCTAATTGAATATTAATAAACGAATCAACTATTTCCTTTTCGATATATTGTATAAATTATTGAAATGAAATTGTAATATTTTTACAAACTTGAATCAAATATTAATTTCAGGTTGAAATATGGCACCAAAGAGAAGACAACATATTCCTTGATTAAGATTCATACCACGATTTAGAGGTACTTATAATATAGGTGAAGCATCTCATGGTGTAGCAGCTAGAGATGAAACACTTATTCCCCCTCTACTTACTATATTGGCAGATGAGGCTACACCATCCACCATTCCTACGTCATCCACTACCCCTATACTAACAGAGATATTAGGGGTAAACAATGTGGATGAAGGAGATGGCCGCCAACCTGGAGTTGAGGGACTCGATGGACGAAAATACATCACAATTGTCAATAATATGTAAGCGAAAATACATGAAACATTATATTTAATAATTAAGTTATAGGTTTAAATTTTATAAATGGTATAAATTTATTTGATTTTATATTAGGTTATTTCATTATGGACCCTGCTCAAGAAAAATGACATCAAAATTTAGGGAGAAGATTAACCCCAAGGGCTATGTATGGAAGAATATCTCTCACGTGATAAAGGAATTTTACCTTCACGAGTTTGAGGTATGACAGAAATTATTATTTCCTTTTTTTAAGTAACATTTTTATAAATTAATTTGATAAATATTATTACATCAAAAGTATTTATCAAATATTTTTCCTTTTGTAACAGAAAGATTTTTTTTAGGATTCTCAATTTGACAGCATCATCTATAGAGTATAGGAGTCGCAAGCACGTGCATGTTATCGCGACTTTGTTGGTGCGATACACAGGACGGGTGTACGACTACCTTACATTTATGAAAAATGTGGAGTCATTGACTACAATATTGGACATCACCTAAGGCCATGTCCATTTCACGGTGTAATTCAGCTAACAGACGTGGAGGATCAGAGGGAGAGAGTCCTCCTGTACATACGGTAGGATCTATTACCCATTAAGAGCATTTGGAGAGACTTGTAAGTATCTACAATTTATAGTTATATTCTCATTTCTTTTCTTTACTGTATTTTAATTGAATTTGATGTGTTAAAATTTGGAATGAAAATATTTGTTTCTTGTTGGGAATGATAATGTTATAAATGTCTAGTGTCATATATGACTTTGTCTTTTAGATTTGTTCTTTGTTCAACAAGAGGTAGATTTCATAAAAATGAAGGAAACTCTATCGAAATTTATATAAATTCTAATTCATTTATATTTCTATTGAATTTTATGTGCGAATTTTGGAATGAAAATATGTGTTTCTTGTTAAGAATGATAATGTTATAAACCTCTAGTGCCATATATGGTTGTGTTTTAGTTTTGTTCTTTGTTCAACAGGGGTAGATAACATAAAAATAGACGAAACTCTGTTGAAATTTTTATAAATCTAATTTACTTATAGTAAACATCTTATTCTTATGTAGGAAAAGTCTATAGGCATGAGGCCTATATCCCGTTAGCTATTTCTGCACACTTACACTAAGAAGCATGACGATGTGACATTCATCAACAATCATTTTAGAGAATTCAATGTATGTGAAATTTATGATTTGATATTAATAATTATCACTTACTAATATAAACATTGCTTTCTGATAGGAACAAATATAAGAAAGCATTGAACGACGGTCTCAGCAATCTGAACATGTTGATGAGACTAAAACTATTCTTCATGCAGTGGGTAGGAGGGACTATCGTGGGAGGATATTTAGCTTAGGTTCATTTGTGAATACATGTTATTCGCAATCCTCTACGTCTAGTACAATAGCATCTAGTAAGCAGTCCATCACCAATGAAGTGCAAGAACTTCAGAACACAGTGGAGACATTGGCGACTCAGTTGCAACAGTCAATGGAACAGCATCAACACACGATGTAGTACATCGCTCAGCTCTATCAGGAGATGGATGCGTTGAAGGGTAGGGGTAGCACATCATCGCACCAACCAAAGCATCCGCTGTCTTCAGATCAATAGTGTACTTTTGGTTATTTAGTTGGTATTAAAGTACTTATTATGACAATGTAATGTTTTTATTTTCAATTAAGACATTTTAACTTCTAATCATCAATCAAAATTTCTATTTAAGCAAATTCAATGTACACTATAAATTTATAACTGTTAAAATTATGCATTAAACATAATTTAAATATAATGATGGTATATATTATATATTTTTTAAAAATTTTGTTATTCATTTGCCGAAGGAAACAAATATTCGTCAATAATGTCCTCCTTAGTTTACCAATGGTCAACATGCTCATCTATCAATAATCATAAAAGGAATAAGCAATTCTCTCTCAGTTTTTACCGACAGAATGACCTATCTGTCGTTAATCTTTTAGTAAATTTACCGACGGTAAATTTCATACAATCGGTAAATATGACGACGGAACAGAACCATCCATTGGTAAATGTTACCAATACTCAGACAAAGAGTAAACTGTCGGTATATTTACTGATTGTACGTACGAACGGTAACTCTTTTGACTTTCAGTAATTATTAGCCACAACCGATTTTACGACGCTTTTGCCTGTCTGTAAATTCCATTGGTAATATATCTTGTCGATGGAATATTTATGTTTTCCATCAATAATTTTCATGTAAAATGACATTTTTTTATAGTGAGTGGTAACTCTCTGATATTTTCTTCCTATTAACAAAAAACATTTGGGTGGTTTTGTAATTTTATTAAAATTAGTTCCTTAATTATAATTAACTTAATTTTAAAAAAATCAAATATCTTATATTTAATTCCTAAAGTTTTTCAAATCTTATAATTAAGTTGGACTTAATTAAATTGCTTTACTTCACAAGATGTCTTTAATGTATGACCCATTACGTTCCTACTATATTAGCAATGACCATAAATTATAATTCTGATTCCCAATTAGAATTAGTGTAATATCCTAGTTCAATTATTGTATTGAGTAATACTTTGTACATGCATTTTATAGAGTATGCTCTATTTATGGTGTACTAGAGTTATGTAAGCATTTAAATGTATTATTGAGGTTATAACGAAGATCTCAAATAGACAAGAGATGGATTTGGACTCGACCAAAAATTTCATAGAAAATTTTCGAAAACTTTGAAAAACTACGGAATAAGTTTAAACGAGCTTTAAAAGCCCTAAAATATGGTTTGAAGATTTAGTGATATTTTTGAATGAAATTTGGACAATTTTAGTGACATTTAGTGATTTTCGAATTCAATCCGAAAATTCTTTCAGACAATCAAAAAATTACCGAATAATTTCAAAATATGATGAAAAACTTTAGAATTAGGATTGGAATCCATAGGAATTGAACGGGTCAAAACAGAGGTTGTTTGTATGGAATTCAGGTAATCCAAAATTATTGGACTAAAATGCCCTTTTTGGAAAATAATGGGTATTAATGATTTTAAACCAATTCAAAATTTTCAAAAGCATACAATCGATAAGTACTGACCCCTATTTAAAGTATTTCACAGTTAATTTGATGATAATATGGTTATGAAATATTTTTGGGATTTAATTCAATTAATTGGTGAATTAAATGCCTTAAAGGGCAATTTGGTTTTTTTACATCATATTAGTGGAATGATGAGCCATTAAAGATGACTAATGAGAAATGACAAGTGTGTGATGAGTCATTAGTGATGACAAATAAGAAAATGACATGTAGAATCCATTAAATGAGTGTAAGAGTAACATTTTGCTTCATTGTGTAAGAGTAATATTTTGCTTCATTCTTTTAACATAGCTATGAGAATGAATGGAGAGCATCATTAAAGAGCCTAAAAATTGAAAGAAAATGAGAGAGAAGCAAGGTGGGTTCGGCCATTGTTGGAGAAAAGAGGGAAAAGGGGGAAAAAAGAAGAAAAGAAAAAAACAGAGAAGGAAGCTTCGACTATGACATGAAGAAGTGTTCTAAAGAATATTTCATGCTCTTCTACCTCCAATCAAGCATCTAACAAGATTCTATGGCCATCCAAGTGAAGAAGAAGAAGAAAATGGGTTGCTAAGCTTACTTATCTTGTTGAAAATTTGATTTGTTGGGTCATAGGTTAGATTTGGTTTTTATGGTGTAAATTGCACCCTTTTGATGTAATATCTAGGTTTTATTATATTAGAAGAAATTGGGAGAAGAAAATCAAGAAAACCTAATGCGCGAAGCCTTGGCCAAACTTGTTCAAAGGTGAGATATATTGCCTACAGTGCTTTATTTTTTCATTTGATGATTTAAGATTAATGAATGAAATTAGGAAGTTTGTTTAACGATGAAGGAATGAAGAAAAACCATGGAAATGATTGGATGAGTTTTCGGCCATGGTTAGGTTTTTTAATGTATTATGATCCAAAATTGTATTTTGAGGTTTTATGATGTTTATAGCATGATTTTGATGCTAATGAAGTAAAGAAATGAAAAAGAATTGGTTTGGAATTGGTTTTGATTTAAATTTGGTTTGGGTTCATGCTTTTGTAAAAATTTGTTAATGAATTTTATGGCTTAATGGATGTATTAAAATGTTATGGAAGTGAATTTAGATTTGTTTTTAAGTGTTAGAAATCAAATGAAATTGAATTTAAAGAGTTTAATATACAATATGTTAAGTTTAGCTGTAAGGGCAATTTTAGTATAAAAGTATGACTATGATGTAATGATTAAAGATGGTCATTAAGCATATTTATAGTATTAGAACTATTAAATGAAGTGTTATGATATTATTTGGATAAAAATTAGTATATCGAGTGTATATGGAAAGTAACCAAGTTAACGTGGTTTATAGCGCATTTGATTGGAAAATGTGTTAAGGAGTTCAATGTATTCATGTTAGGTTTTCAGATTGGAAAATGAAACCAACTGAAGGATTTGAAAGTGGTGAAAAGGAAACTAGCAACTTGTGAGTCTATTTTAATTGTTTTATATGACAAAACTCTTTACAAAAGAATTAATGACATGTGAGTGTATTTTAATTAATTTTATGTGAAAAATCTCTTTTCAAAAGAATCAATACATGTGAGTGTATTTTAATTGTTTTATATGACCAAATTCTTTACAAAAGAATTGATGACATGTGAGTGTATTTTAACTGTTTTATATGACTTAAATTTTATAAAAGAATCGATTGCATGTGAGTGTTCTTTAAATTGAGTTTATGCAAATGATTTACATTTGATCATGAAATAAATATTGATACTGAGTTTTATGCAAATGATATTTTACAAGTGAATATTGCTAGCACAAGTGTAAGCTTTGTCAATATGTGAATTTGAAAGTTAAATTTTATATGATCAAGAGTTACATTGAAAAAATTCACTTATGAATCCTTCGATACTTGATATGCAAAATAAGATGAGTCATAAATGTAAAAGTTTCTTTTTTTAAAATGATACACTGCTAGGCTTTATACTGTTATTATACTGGTATATTTATAATGGTTAACCTATTATAGATAAGAGATGCAGAATCAACTCTGTAAATAGTGGTTAACTAGTCAGGGGTAAGCGATGTAGAACTAGTGTCGCACCCCCTTACCGCAGGGTACACATGGGGACACCCGCTGGTCATCCCGATACATATCCTACGATAAGGGTGAACTACGATCAATCACAACTAACTCCTCACATGGCATCAAAATTAAACATT
>JAOSBO010010596.1:2253-32874 GCA_027563915.1 Erythroxylum rotundifolium
AACATGAAAAATACCAAAAAGAGGCAATAAACACTACATCAACGCAGATCAAAGAGGAAGGATCAAAGAGAGTTTAATAGAAATTCTAGCATTTTAAATCAAGACTTAAATTAGTGTTCATTCATTTTCATTTATCTCTTTCATAGTCTTGAATATGTATATGGATTTTTGTGATGTATAACATGATTATGAATTTCTAAACTTCATATTTAGGGATTATTCTGGAATTATTTTATGAACCTTATATCATGTTGAATTTAATAAATCTTCAAATGTTTATGATAATTGTCGTGCATATACTTGATTATAAATTGAGAGAGTGAATCAAGTTATTAGTGTTAAGTTGCACAATGAGAGTTAGTAACTTAATAGACCTACAATTATCATGTTAATGAAAAATTATAAAGAAATCTTAATTGTGAAATTAATTATCTATAGGATTTCTCCAAATATAATTAAAAAGTTAGGAGTAGTTTTGTGAATCGAGATATTACAATTATATCAATATCAAATTCAATTAAAGTTATTTGATTAGATTTTTAGAGAGAATAATCAAAAGTTTGGGATATAATTTATCAAACATAATTTTAATCGATAAGATTAAGGGAAACAATATAAGGATAGAAGAGTTTCTAGGTCTTCAACTTTGACCAATCCCAATTTCATTGGCGACTTAATTATGTCATTGCTTACTTGTTTCATTTTATTATTTGCCTTAATTTTAATTATTTATTTAAATTTAAGTCAATTCTTAGTACCTTAGACAAAGTTCTTTTCAAGTTATTTAGGTGTTTAATAGTCCTCTTGGAATGATACCTAGTACTAAAACATACAATCTATATACTTGCAGTATTGGGAATTTTATTATTATATAAAACCTGCTTAACAGTTTTTGACACCATCACTAGTGATTATTTAACATTTGGTACAATTTGAATTCCTTTGATTTAAGGATTTGATACTTTTCTTGTGTGAGTGCAAGTGTTTGAAAAAAATTTACAACAATTTCAAACTGAGCCACCTACAGACCTTTGTTCTAAGTTAATGAAATCATTACAGTATAGATGGGGATCACTATAACACAAATAACCTTGGGTGGCAGTACCACCCAAATTATTCATGGATTAACAAAGCAGGTGAAAACATAAGAGTACAAGGTTCACCAAATTTCTAGTAGGATAGCCTTGGATTTTTGGAATCAAAGTTGGATCAGATGATGGACGTGCGAAGATCTAAGTCTGACAAGTTAATAGATAAGTTTGATAGGTGGGAAAGTGAGATGAGAATTGAATTTGCTAAGTGGAAAAGTGAGAGCATGATTGAAGCCAAGTTTGGTCAATTCATAAAGAACCACTCCTCTACTATTTATAACTTAAAGGTTCAAGTTGAACAACCTCTAAGCATTGTTAACGAGGAATATGGTGAGTCTTCTAAGTGACATGGAAGCACAACTAACATCCATTTTGTATTGTGACATTTGTAGGGTAACTATCATAATTTTCAATGTTAGGCACTATATTATATATAGGAGAATCCATAATTCTTGTAAAACTGGTCTTAGAATACACTACATGAGCATATTGATAATTTAGAATGGAGCAACTCTTACACTTTTGCATTGAACCATTATAATTCATCTGAATCTTTAATGGAAGATCTTGCCAATAGTGAAGTTGTCCACTGTATCTACCAAGTCTTGCCAATGGTGAAGCTATCCACTATATCTACCAAGAGAATATTTATTTAGTAGAAGACATTGAGCCAGATACAATATGTTTTAGTGCCCATTATTGGCTTAGAGTTATGAGGAGGAAAAGATCAAGGACATGATTGAAGTTTTCATTTAAAATGAGAAAGAAGAATAGAGGATAGAGGTAATAGGGGTTGAAGAAGCTAAGGAAATATCTATTCAAGAAGTGAATGAAGAATAGGGGACGAGGGAGATTGTAGAAGAATAGTAGCTCACCTTCTTACGAGACATAATGTTGGATTCAATTGATGATTTAGGGAGTTTCATCATTCCCTATGTTATTGACAGTTTGTTACCAAAAAGGGCATTACTAAACTTACTTGGATTTCTTAATTTGATCAATTATGTCCTTGTTACTTTGTAACCTGTATCTTATTTACAAGCTCTTAAATTGCCATGTGGAGAAAGTGGCAGCAAGCCATTCATTATAGACCCAAGTTAAGGGTAGAAGGTAGAGTATGACAAGCTAATGATGTTAAATAAGAACTACTTAGAAGGTAACCTAAGAATTAGGATATTAAATTAGTTTAGTTTATTTGTACTTTGTTAGTTTTATTTTTATGTTTATTTTGTAGAGAGTGAAGTGTTGGGTCTTTATGGCATAGAGTGTCTTCAAATTTGATCGCCCACATCCTCACAATCGAAGCACTATAAGTATTTTGTTCTAAATTTTTCTTTCTTGTTATTTGTTGTTATTTGTATTTTTTTATATTAAAGACAATGCATTGTTCAAGTGTGGAGATGTATATGCAATTTCATATTAATTCTGTATGAATTTTACATTTGTATTGTGATGTGTTCATTATGTGAATATGTCAATGACAAGAATTGAATGGAGTTTCTTGCTTTTGAACACGATCATTTGATTTATAAAGGCATAGTAACTTGTGAAATTTATGTTTTAAGTGTCTTAATATGTATGTTAATATGACACCTATTCATGAAAGGGTACCTAATGATAATTTTCCTTTTCGAATGATCAATAATGATAAATGTATGCTTATGAGTGCCATAGGTATATAAATAGGGTGTTAATATTTTGATTGATATGTATAGTCAAATCAATACATTTAAATATGCATGAAATAAGTTAGTATATTGACACTTTTTAAGTGATTGATGTTTGAGGTTAAGTTATTTTATAAGATTTGATGCCTTTGTACTATGATTATATTGTTACATAATTGTGTGATTATGTCTTTATGTGTTTTTCTGTTTGTGTTTTAATTTTTTCTTAAAGACAAGAAAATGTTTAACTATGGAGATGTTGATAAGTGTAGATTACATTATATTTTTCTAAGTGTTTAAGTGTGTTTTTAAGTGTTTAGATGAATATAATGTATATCGGCTTATAATTTTGTTGTTGTTAGTGTTTGGAAATAAGGAATCGAAGAATAAAGAAGAATGTGGATGCATGCAGTAAGGCACAATCGTGCATTACAAAGTCTAGGGATGTTAAATGGCTCTCTGTCATAATTTTTCCACTAAGCACGATCGTGCTAAAGAGGAAACAACAACATTGGGCACGATCATGCCTTATGCACGATCATGCCAAGAGGTGTTTTTAGGCACGAGTTTTTTTTAGTTTTTCTTAGTTTTGAAGGTTTAAGGTTATTTTTGGAACTAAACAAAGTGGCGAAACCCTATACACAACTGTAGAAATCTCCAGTACTATAAAAGAACATGGAAAAAACCAAAAAGAGGCAACAACAACTATATAAAAGCATATCAAAAAGGAAGGATCAAACAGAGCTTCAGAGAAATTTTAGCTTTTTAGATCAAGACTTCAATTAGTGTTTTCATTCTTTTTCCTTTATTTCTTTGATAGTCTTGAATGTGTATTTGGATTTCTTTGATGTATAATATTATTATGGATTTCTAAGTTCCATATTTAGAGATTATTCTGGATTTTTTGTGAACCTTATTTCTTGTTGAATTCAATAGATTTTTAACGTTTTTGATAATTGTTGTTCACATACTTGATAATAAATTAAGAGAGTGAATCAAGTTATTAGTTTTAAGGTGCATAATGAGAGTTGGTAACTTAATAGACCTATAATTATCAGATTAATGAACAACTAAAGAGATAACTTTACTATGAAATTAATTATCTATAGGATAACTTTACTATGAAATTAATTATCTATAGGATTGCTTTAAATATAATTGAACAAGTTAATGTAGTTTTGTGAATTGAGATAGTGCAATCCTATAAATATCAAATTCAATTAAGGTTATTTGATTAGATCATGAGAGAGAGCAATAACAAAATTAGGATATCTTAGATCAAAATTGAATCAACAAGATTAAGGGAAAAAATAAGAGTAAAATAGTTCCTAAGTCTTCAACTTTGATCAATCTCAATTTCATTGACAACTCAATTATTTCATTATTCACAGTTATTTATTTAAATTAAAATCAATTCTTAGTACCTTACACAAATTTCTTTTCAAGTTATTTAGGCGTTTAATAGTTCTTGTGGGAATGATACCTTTTTATACCATAAGATATAATCTGTACATTTGTAGTATTAAGAGTTTTACTTTTATGTAAAACTTGCTCAACATTACTCACTATAATTTGTTGGATAAATATACTTGATTAATAGTAAGTGTCTATTATCATCTCCTTCATTTGGTCTTCATTATATTTGACAATATCTTTTCATTTCCTAACAATACTTTGTAATCCATTTTACATGAAGATATCTTTTATCTTGACTTATCATAAATAATAATGAATTAAGATTCGAACTTTTTGATGTTGAAATTCATTATTATACTTTATGGAAAGCAATATATAGCTTATGAATTTAATGTAAAATAAAGTATTTAACTTTATGTTTCTTATAAATTTCTCTCTAAATATTTTATATTTTTAGTATGAAAGTTAATACACTAAAAGCATTCATTGACGACATATTTATGGGAGTATGGATCTAATAAAAAACAAAAGAAGAAGATTTACATTGTCTAACTGTTCAAATGTTGATGCCTCAAACTAGAAAAAGACTTTAGTCATAATTAATCCTCAACCACCAAATTTCCTTACATAAGGATTATCATTAGTTTTTGTGTAGCTTTCATGTGTATAAATACACCGTTGTTATTAACATAAAAGCATGACAACAAATCCTATGATTTCTATACTGTTCCAACTATAGTCATATAGAATGCTTTCTTTTACATTTGTTGATGTTTATCTAATAAATTATAATTGTTAAAAACAACTAATTATACCACTATAATACCAACTACTATCAAATGTAATATGCTTTTCCTATAGTTACAACATTTAATTTTCCTAAAATTGGGAATTTTTATAAAGTTATTTTAGGAATAAATACATAATCTAATAATTTTAAGGATACATAATCTAATAATGATAAGGTTACATATCAAAAAATATTAATCCTTTTATATGTGAACTATTCATCCTTTGAATCTAAATAAAAATTTACAAAAAAATAGTAACAATAAATATCACTAAAATGTTATATTTTATGAGAATACACACAAACATTAAAGTGACCACATTTTGCATTAAAAATAAGAATAAGATCCATATAAAAGTAAATTTTGCATCTAACAAGTAAATGAAGCTTTTCATTTAGGTGTCAACCTTAAAAATATAATCAAGCAAAATTCCATCAAACACAAAAGTTGGTAGATGCTTTATTTTCATAGTCATACACTATTGGTCATCCATCCATCTTTTGAACAACTTCTTCATCCCTTGTAAAATACAAAGGCTTTAAGCATTTATTAAGAAAATTGATAGTAATTTTGTACATTAATCATGGGGCATATCTCTATTATGGAATGCACAAAATAAACTACCTATCTCAAATTTTCAAAACTAGTATAACTATCAAAAAATTTTCTCGAGACCTAAATAAAACCATTTGGGATTCTCCTTCATTTTAGCTTTCCAATGACCAAATCCATTAAGAAGTAAGGTAGATTCAACGTACTTATTATAGGGTAATCCTCTTTTCTTTAAAAGTCACGTATCGATGAATAAACATAAATAATAGAATCAGTTATCAATTTCCACTACCTTGTAATCATCATTAATTGAATAATAAATAAAAAAGTGGTCATTTCAATCCCCTAAAAAGTTATATAATTATCTAATGGATGATGATGAGCATCAAATATATCTATATTTTTATAGGTATTTTGTTATATTTTTATATAAATTACCTTGATTTTTATTATGTTTTAAGTAAATGTTGAATATTTTACCTTAAATGGCTTTTGTCAAAAATTTATAAAAATTACAAGTGAAAACATGAAGAAACAAATTTTTGGGTCCAAAAAGATTTATTGGATAACTTTGATAATGTTTTTTATATTGGTCATAACTTTTTCATGTTAGCTCCAATGGAAATTATTAAAAATGCTATAGAAAGCTAAGATAGAGACCCAAAACTTTTGTTTTTTTTTTTAATTTTTGAGAGATTTGAATGAATCAAGGTCAGACATTATTTGAAAAAATTAGCATTTCTTAGCCTATATACTTGAAAGGAAACATAAAAACCTATAGCTTTAGGCGTAACTGTGACTTAACCATGTCCACAATGGTAATAAACATTTATAAAAAGCCTAAAAATATAGTTTTTAATTACTTTATATGTTTTCTCCCTTTATTCTTTCATTCAAAACTTAGGATTAGGCACTAAGGAGGAGTAACTATTATGTTATTTTACTACAAAAGCATGACATAATTGTAGATAGCATTAATGAGTATGAGTTTATCCCACAAAGAGTAATAGTTAACTACCTACTATCTATAAACTTAATAAGAAGCAACCTTTATCAATGAATGAATAATGAAAATAAAATAACTAATAGAAATGGGAATACTAATGCATTCAATAACTAAGAATTTACCGATATATATGTAAACTAAATTTCGGTCAGGCTCCAATAGGACTTTATTATAGTCACTTCATCTCTAATTAAATAATTATTCTAGCTTATTGGACTAGTATAAGTTCCTAAATTAGACTATATTCTTTACTAAGACATAATTAATCCAAATCTGTTTTGAGTCTAGACAACTTATTAATTCCTTAAATTGTTTTACAAACTCTCTTGATATGTTTTACCCTAACATAGGAAGATCTTACAGTTTTCTCTCAAATAGCTCACGATCAACCCTTTTCATTCACATTATGATCTAACCACACAACTTGTTTCTAGATATCGATGCATAATTCATATATTGAATCTTCCACTTTCATTCCTCCAATTAAATTAATATAAAAACATAATTAAACCACAAGAAAAACCATAATTTCAATAATCAAAGAATGAATAGAAGTATATCACATCCTAGGTTCTACCTAGCTAAATTGATATCCCAATTAATTCATAATATCACAAAGAATAATCACACAAAAATGATAAAGAGAATAAGATAAAGAAAATATATCCTCAAATCTTGAAATCCCTAAATAAGTGATGAAGTTCTCCTCTATTAAAGCATGTTAAGAAGACTCCAATTTTTCCTTTGGCTAGAAAAAAACTTTTTCCAATGTTTTAAAAACCAGACATTAAACTGATTAAAAGAAAGTTTTAAAGTTTAAAGATTCAACCAATATTAAATTTTTATAAAACCGTCATATAATAAATAAGAAATAAAAAAAAATATTTATTAAAATAAAAATACACCACTTTCTATTATTATATAATAAATTAATAATAAATCTAATTTAATTATCCAATCACAAAAATCTCAAAATTAAACTATTGATGTGATTTCACATTATTACTTAATCTCAAATGTTTATTTAATAAATATTTAGTTATAGAAAAAGATATTCCAAGTTGTAGATTTAACGAAATTATAAATACTAACATTAATAGTTGGTAATGGAAAATGAAATAATGTTGTAATGCAAATAAATAGGGTAGAGGTAAGGATAGTTAAGTAATTATGGATAATGGATATAGAACAAGAGTCTACGCCATTATCCATTAAGCTAATAACCAAAGCCAGAGTTTTAAACACATAACAAGTTGCTACATGCAATGACTCTCTTCTCTATTTCTAAGCTATCTCTCTTTGAATTTTGAACCTTTCACTTCTCCATTTTCAAGCCTTCTCAATTTTCATGCTTTTCTTCTGCATCTTTATCTCTATCTGTAAGCCATTTTTATTTGAAGTTTGAACCTTTCATTTCTCCATTTTCAAGCCTTCTAAATTTTCATACTTTTCTTTTAAATCTTTATCACTATCTATATATCATTTCTCTTTGAAGTTTGAACCTTTCACTTCTCAGTTTTCATACTTTTTTTCTATATCTTTATCTCTATCTACAAGAACACATGCAACTAATTTAATATCAGGGTCTTACACTTTCAACTTCTTCGTCTTTCTCTTCCACTAAATTTCACAACTTTCGTTAGATAGTCTTTATAAAGAGTCTTCATGAAGAAGCCAATTTAAAAACTACTATCATTCAAGACTTTAGTGAGAGTTTTGGGAAAGTGGGTTTGTGTTTGCTCTTTAGCCCCTTTTTGTATCTTGGTTCTTAAACCTGAATTTTTTTTTTGCCTTTTGGGTTATGAATCTTTGTGATTTGGCAAGTTTGGGCATCATAAAAGAAAAAGAATATGGTTCTTCATGATTTAGAACAAACTAGTCGATTTATTATTTAACTGACTGATTTTATTCACAGAGGTTAAAAGTAAAAATCGGATTGAAAATCGATCTAGTTCATGTTTAGTTAGATGGAACCGATTGGTTCAGTTCAGTCTTAAAACATTGTTTTTTTTACCTCATTTGTTCATAAAACCCGAGTTTTTAATAAGCTACATAAGCCCATACATAGGTACTTATGGCTAACCATGCACCTATGTAATTACTTAGAAAATAATATTGCCAATATAGGTATACACACGAGATTGTTTAGGACATCATGTTCTTCATACAGGAGGTAACATGTGGTGTGTAGGCTATAAGAGAGAAATAAAAGTAACCACTTCCATAGATGACACTCAATGTGGGACCTGTACCATATCGTGTTATATGATTCTTCTTCCAATCTTTTAAAATTGTCTCCATTTCTCCCTAATTCTTCTCCAGTTTTGCTTCTTTTCCTTGTATACGTAGAAATATGACTTAAAATGACAATAATTCTCTAATTAAGTATCAAATGCTTTGAATTAATCCAAAATATATGAATATGCCTTGAAAATATTACTAAGAATAATGTATATTTAGCATATATCAAACTCCCATAAAACAATCACTTATCCTCAAGCAAGCCAAATCATCATTAAAATCTTATGAAAAATAACTTCAAAAAATGCTTAGCTAATCAAATATACTATTGAAAACTATTCATCATTTATTCATTCATAAAGGATCCTCATAATGTTATACAACCAATCACTTGCATCAATTTGTGAGTTAGCTCAATTTTGTTCATGATTCTCTAAATTCAACCAAAATCTCAAAATAATCCCCTTAATAAAATAAACAAACATAAGATGCATGGTAACTTTCACACAAATTCAATTCCTTTGATTAATAAAACATAAACTTAAATAAGAGCATTAGATGCTTATTTGAAAAGTCATATGGTCTTTTTACATGAGAGTAAATCCCTAATCATGAATAATCCTTATTACTTAACTAGGTCACTATCTCAAATGGCTACTAGCACCACCACTACAAGAAAATCATACATTAGCAGTGGAAATTTACCAACGGAAACAAAACTGAAGTTAATTATCAACCAAAAAACATTATCCGTCAGTAAAAGTGTCGTGAAAATTTTCATTTTGTGACGGCCACAATTGTTGTCGGCAAAGGTCTAGGGAAAAAATTAGCGCAAATTTTTCGACAAAATATAGCGACGACCAAACCACGCTACTCAGTAAAAATTGTGGGAATGCTTCCCACAATTAAATAGCGATTGAAATTTGCTGATGGAAGTAGTTCCATCAGTGAAATATGATTTGTTTAATATCAGCATCGGTTGTTTACAGACGGTATAAAGCCGTCGTTAATGAACACTCTTCGTTATCGACGGAATACTTAATCTATCACAAAATAAGGCGATAAGAAATGACACAATATTTGGTGAATTTGAATACCGACGAAAAATATGTTGCGTCAGTAAATGACGCGTTATTTATAAGCCAAACGATGTCGTTTTATTTATCATCTTAACCCTCCCCCTCCCCCTCTGATATTTTTCTTCTCTCCTCCCTCGGTTGCGTCGGTTTAGTGCGATTTTCCTTGCTTTCGCCTTTGGTTTCTACTATTTTTTGTCCCATCATGCATCATTTTTAGGTAAGCTCTCTATTGGGTTTATTTTGTCTCCAAAAAACGAAGCTCTTATATGGTTATATATATGTATACCGTGCGTGTTGGGTGGTTGGTTTTTGTGTGATGATTGTTGGTGTATGCATTTTTTTGTGTCATTATTGGTTTATTTATTGTTTACATATATTGTTATTGGTGAATAATGGAAAAATGCATTTGTTTTGTGATTAGTTAGAGATAATACATATTGCCTATGAGTTGTTCAATTAAATGTCCCTTAGATAGGGACTTCCACGTTTAGATAATACATGAACTTGTTTTACGTTAATTTGAAGATACAATTACATTCAGATATTGACAATGCTCATTCAACTTTTATGAATAGTCATCCTCCCCTTTTGGATGCATGTTGGGTAATATTGGGTGTGATGAATCAATTCACTTTATGAGTAGATTTTGTGTCTAATGATAATTTGAATTTTTTATGATTATAAATACCTTAGCATTTTGGTTTTGAACATCTTTATGATATTTTAAAGTTACAATAACACTTTTATAATAGTTCTTAAGTATTCACAAGTAATCAATCATTGTGAAGTGATTATGAGCCCTTGAGCAATAAAGTAAACAAGCACATTTTATTGAAGTTGTAAAGAAAATTTGGCATTGTAACTCTTATAGTTAATCAATCTAAGAAGGATCTAGGGTACTCATAATCTTCAAGAAAGATTGTATACGAGTTACTTGTTATTTAAACAAAGATTATTGTAAAGATTTTCCTCTTCACTTAGTTGAAAGAAGATTTCAATGGATTCCTAAAAGAGATTTGGAAAGTGGATGTAGACAAGGTTTGATTATTGCACTATTATGAATTAGTTTGTAATCTTCTTTAGCTATTCGATATTAAATATTCATCTACTTTATTTAAATGATTGTTTCAATTAATGGCTAAGTGATTATTTATTAATTTAATCTATATGTTGATTGGAAAAATCATATTCAACATTTCTAATTACAAGTAGATATTAGGATTACTGTACTACATTAGAAACTAGAATTCTAAGAAGAATATTTGTCTAGGTTAAATATACGTAATACATGTGTTATCTAGTTCATTGATTTTCATTATTCTTAATACTATTTATTAATTAAATCTAAGATCATAGATAGGTTTTTAATTAAAAATAATTAATAAAATAGATGTTTTTAATTACTTACACATACAAGAAAATTGTTAGAAATACCCTGATGAATACTTGTTAGTAAACTAAAATTAATTTGAGTCAAGGATCAATACCAGTTCAATATTGGATGTCATCGTAGACATAATCTAGTATAACTTCATGAAGGTATAAAGCAGTTCAATAATTTGTTTATGTTTAAACATAATCTAGATAACTTTATGAAGGTATGGAGAGTTGCCATTATAGAAGATGCAACATGCTTAAATTTTGTGACTTTGATTCTTAGCATATGAATTAGCAGATGATATGCTTATTTACCCTTATGATAAATGGGGCATATGTAATGGCTTTTATAAAATGTGATGCTATAATGATAGTGAGATTGGTGATATTCTTTAGTGCTCTTTTAAGATGAACTTATATGAAAATTTTGTCTATTTTTGCTTTAATGTCATGTACTCTAAGTCTAGAATTCTCACAATGCATAAAATTTTTCTTTTGTTGACAGTTGAAGGATGATGTATGAGCATTCAAGTTTTCATGCATATAATTGGATGTTATATGCATATTTGGTAATGTAGGGAATAAATCATCTTGTAAATGCTTACCCCTTACAAAAAGTTTCTTGTAATTAATTAAAGGTTCATTTTTATAAGTAAAACCATTTTGAATTTATCATTATAACTCTTTTAGGCTCCAAGCATGTTAGTCAAAATTTTACCACCTATAATGAATTTAGATAATGAATATTTGAGTTCAATGATTTTCCTATTTGATGCCTTATTTACTTACATCAAAATATTGTCATTATTTGTTGACAAGAACTACACTTTTAAATTTTATCATGTAATGCATATCACATTTTAATTTCTCAATCTTATAGTAAATATTTGATATTCTTTTTCGTAAGCCCTATATTATGTTAGAGAGCGTCACTCATCTTTCTTCATTATAGTCTAAAGTTGTCCATCCATCTAGGTTAGTCGTCCAACTAATATTTACCATATGTATTGCTTTAATAATATGATTATGATACCTTTGGATTTTGCGTGAATGCAAAGGAAGTCTTTATTCTGTGTTGTTGTTTAGAATATTCTTCTAATCATTTATGAGTTTTTATTTTTTTCTTTAATAGTCTAAGTATTTATTGTATGTTGAATTAGTTTGAGATGTTATAGTTCGACCTATTTGCATTAATCAACTTCGATTTGATTGATGCTAACTTATTAACATAAGGAATTAATAGGTTTTATAGACAAGACAATTGCTGTCCATAGTAAACCCTAGGATGGTACATAGGTTGGAAACCTGTGATGCAGCTCTCATGAGGCTTATCGGTGAAAAATTCCATAAACCTAGGAGTCACAGTGAGAACTTGTTTTCTTAATTCACAGGTGAAAACAATGCCAAGTACCATGGTTTTAAAATCAATTGCAGGTGATTAATTCAATTGGTTAATACTTCAACTTTGATTTGATTAATGCAAACTTAGTATTCACATGCGGAATTGATACGTTTCACAAACAAGACAATTGCTTTCCATAATACCATAGTTTTGAGATCAATTGTAGGTGATTAATTCAATTGGTTAATAGTTAGGGGATTTTGTGTAAAGTTTAGATGTTTTGTAAATTTTGGACAATATGAATGATAATAACTATGGAACCACTGTTTTAAATAAATAGTTTTGCAGAAATGAGTCACATTGATAGATCTTGGGTGTATAGATGATTATCACGTGACGGTTTCATTAATCCTGAGTTTGTTGAGGGAGTTGAAGCTTTTATTCATTATGCATGTTCTCAACCTGCATATATGGATGAGCCAAAGATCAGATGTCCATATAAAAAGTGTAAGCACATTCATTTCCTTCCTATTGATGAAGTAAATGGACATTTATTGAGAAGAGGGTTTGTCCCAAATTATTTCGAGTGGACAGGACATGGGGAACTGTTGATTAGTAGCACCTCAAGGGGTAATGAAGCACAATCATCAGTGAGTTTAAATGAGTTTGAAGGGGGCATTGGATTTAGAACAAATAATGTGGATGCAAATAAAAATCCTTACATGCAAATAGTTTATGATGCAGCCGGTTATACCTTTCAGGAAAATATAGAAAATCTTAAAGAAGAACCCAACCCACAATCTAAACAATTTTTTTACTTACTACACTCAACTGATCAAGAACTATGGCCAAATTGTGAGACAATGACTCAATTGTCATTAATTGCTCGCATTTTGAACATAAAGTATAAAGGGCTTTTTTTTATCGTAGTTTTGATAAAATTCATGGATGGTATAATAAATCATTACCTCCTGATCACACAATAGTTGATAGTTTTTACAATATATGAAAAAAATTATTAGCGTTTTGGTTTGCCTGTTGAAAAGAATGATTGTTGCAAATTGGGATGTATTTTATATTGGGATGATGATGTGGAATTACAACAGTGCAAATTTTGTGGACAATCTAGGTTCTGCGTGTCACATGAGATGGCATAATGAACACTAACAGGAAGATGGAATAATGACTCATACATCAG
The DNA here is from genome assembly GCA_027563915.1 of Erythroxylum rotundifolium. Taxonomy (NCBI): domain Eukaryota; kingdom Viridiplantae; phylum Streptophyta; class Magnoliopsida; order Malpighiales; family Erythroxylaceae; genus Erythroxylum; species Erythroxylum rotundifolium. The sequence goes on from JAOSBO010010596.1 coordinate 16,014, forward strand.
ATGCATTGGCATGAAAAAATTTCAATGACACCCATTATGAGTTTGCAATTGAAAGTCTAAATGTTAGGTTGGGATTGTCGACGAATGGAATCCAATCTTTTGGTCAAACTGACCAGCAATATTTATCATGGCCAGTCATAATTACCCCTTATAATTTGCCTCCATGGATGTGTATGAAAGAGGCATATATGTTCTTGACAGTGATTGTGCTAGAGCCTACAAATCTGAAGCATAAAATTGATGTATTCTTATAATCATTGATATTTGAATTGCAACATCTTTAGGAATATGGTGTTAAGACATATGTTTTGTCTCAGAAACAAAATTTTGTGTTGAGAGCAACTTTGATGTTGACAATTAGTGATTTTTTGGCATATACCATATTGTCTGGATGGAGCATAGCAGAAAATTTGGCTTTTCCTTATTGTGGCAAGGATTCAGATGTGTTTTATCTTCCAAATGGGGGCAAAATATTGTGTAAATGGTTGAAAAGTCTAATGTTTCTCGATGGTTATGTCTCAAAATTGGCAAGGTGTATGGACATAAGGAATTACGAATTATTTGGGATGAAAAGTCATGATTGTCATGTGTTTATGCAAAGGCTAAGTCCAATTGTATTTTGGGAGTTGCTACCAAGTAAGGTTTGGGAAGTAATAATATAATTAAGTTTGTTTTTGAAAACCTTAACATCATCTAAAATTAAGTTAGCTGAAATGAAAACACTATAAAAGGAAATTCCAGTAATTTTGTGCAAGTTAAAAGGGATATTTCCTCCAAGCTTCTTTGACAGTATAGAGCATCTATCTGTTCATTTAGCACATAAGGCTAAACTAGTCAGTCTAGTTCAATATCATTGGATATATCCATTTGAGAGGTATGTAATTTAACAAAAATTATTATAATTGATGTCATATCATGTTTTTATAACTAAAATCATATAACCCTATTCGCTCATATAGGTATTTGCACCACCTGAAGAAAAATGTGAAAAGCAAGGCTAGAGTTGTAGGGTCAATATGTAATGCTTATTTAGTAGAGAAAGCTAGTACATTTTGTTCACATTACTTTGAGCCACATGTTTACACAAGAGAAAGAAAAGTTCCTTATAATGATAATGGGGGAGGAACTATTGATGCTGATGATAATTTATCTATTTTCACATATCCTGGATAAACATATGGACTTTCAACGAGAAGAATGTTAACAGAGGAAGAAATTGAGGCTACCCATGGTTATATTTTATGGAACTATCAAGAGGTTCAACCTTTCGTGAAGTAAGTTGAAATAGATTATTTTTCATTTCAATTTTGGTGTTATTCATAACTGAACATGAATAATAATGTTTTTACATTATACGAGGAATTGTTATATGAGCTCATGCCTGTCAAAATATAGATGATATTAATAAAGAAGTTGGAAGACACTTTCCTCAATGGTTTGAGCAATATGTAAGTTTTTACTTACATTCTTTAAAATGATTGAATTATAAGATTTAAGTGTTCAAACCACAAGATCGTAGTTTTAATTTGGTATTTTCTTTTCTGTAGGCCTTAGAAAATCCAATTGAGAACAAGTTCATTTGTGATCTTGCGAAGGGACCTTTGCGAACTGTTAAATCATATCCGGTGTATTTTATTAATAGATACAAATATCATACAGAATATCATAGTCATAGCATGGAAACAATAGCTAATGGAGTTTGCATATAAGGAGAATTGATGGATTACTATGGCAAAATTATTGAGATACTTGAAATTGAGTACCCTACATTGCCAATAAAGTGAAATGTGATATTTAAGTGTGAGTAGTTTGATCCAACTCCAAATATTGGTACAAAAGTGCATAACGGATACAATCTAGTTGAAATCAACAAGCGAAGAAGAGTTTGACAATTTGAACCTTTCGTGTTGGCAGTGCAAGCGATCCAGTGTATTATGTCCCTTTCCTAGCTTACGACAAGATAAGTCAGATTGGTTGGTTGTCTGCAAAGTTAAACGTCGAGGTGTTTTTAAATCATACGGAAAAGGAGAACAGAGAATTGAAAGTGAAGCATTTCAAGAATATGCTTATAAAATAAATCCATCTGTCCTATATAAGGATAATGAATCTTTGAACAATCCACGTAATGCATATGTTGAAATTTTATCTGGAGAGGATGACGAGGGCCAGAGATCTGAAGAAGAGCCTGAATTTGATTCAAATTCTTCAGAAAAAGAAGATGATTTTTATTTACAATTAAGTGATAATAGTGATTAATTTGTATTTGTAATTGAATATTATATTCAAGTAATCAATTATTTCCTTTACTTGATACATCATCCTTGATTCTCTTGTGGCATATTACACTTCTACAGCCTCCTAAATTTTATTGCTTACCCTCTTTTTTAAAATATATTTCTATCTTGACTAAACATGGCATTTATTTTAATTCTTTTAATTTTGTTCTCATTTTTTTTCATCCTTGAATCTGACATAAGAAGGTTGCGACTTTGTGTGATGTTAATTTCAGGTTGAAATATGGCACCAAAGAGAAGACATGATATTTTGCGACCAAGATTCAAACCACACTTTGGAGGCACTTACTGCACAGGTGAAGCATCTCATGGTGTAGCAGTTGGAATTGAATATCCTCCTCCCCCTCCAGCCACTACACTTGCAGATGAGGTACCTTCCGTAGATGCTGCTACACCATCTACGATCCCTACATCATTTACTACCCCTATATAGACAAAGGTATCAAGGGTAAACAATGATGATAAAGGAAGTGGCCACCAGTCTGGAACAGAGGGATCTGATGGAAGAACTTACATTACAGTTGTCAATAATATGTAAGTGAAAATACATTGAATACTATATGCTTATAATTAAGTTATAAGTTTCAATTTTCAAAATGGTATAAAATTTTTCAATCTTATATTAGGTTCATTCCATCTGGACCATGTTCAAGAAATATGACATCAAAACTTAAGGAGAAGATTGATATTGAGGGCTTTGTAAGTAAAAATATCTCTCAAGCGACAAGGAATTTTACTATCACGAGTTTGAAGTATAACAAAAATTATTATGTTCTTTTTTAATTAACATTTTTGTACATTTATTAGATAAATATCATTACATCATAAATATTGACTGAATGTTTTTCCTTTTATTTCATAAAGGATTTTTTTTGGATTCTCAATTTGACGCGATCGTCTATAGAGTATAGGAAAGACAAGTACATACACGTTATTGAGGCTTTGTTGCTGTGATACACAGGTTAGGTGTACGACCACCTTATATTTCTGAAGAAATATGAAGTCGTTGGCAGTAGTATTGGACATCACCTGAGGTTATGTCTCTTTCAGAGTGTAATTCGGCCAATAGACATCGAGGACAGGGGGGAGAGAGTCTTTCTGTACATATGAGAGTATCTATTACCCACCAAGAGCATGCAGAGAGACTTATCAGTATCTACACTTTAAATTTATACCGTCATTTCTTTACTTTGCTATATTTCTGTTGAATTTTATATGTGAATTTCGGAATGAAAATATGTGTTTTTTGTTGAGAATGATAATGTTATAAATGTTTAGTACCATATATGATTGTGTTTTTTAGTTTTGTTCTTTGTTTAACAGAGGGTAGATTTCATAAAAATAGAGGAAACTCTGCCGAAATTTTTATAAATTCTAATTCACTTATAACATTTTATTCTTATGCAGGAAAAGACTATGGGCATGAGGCCTACACCCCATCATCTCTTTTTGCACACTCTCACTAAGAAGTATGACTTTGTGACATTCGTCAACAACCATTGTAGAGAACTCAATGTATGTGAAATTTATGGTTTAATATTAATACTTAATAATTATCACTTACTAATATAAACATTGCCTTCTAATAGGATCAAATTTATGAAAGCATTGAACAATAGTCTTAGCAGTTTAAAGATGTTGATGAGACTCAAACCTATTTTCATACAGTGGGTAGTAAGGACCGTTGGGGAAGGATATTCAGCTTAGGTTCATTTGCGAATACATGTTATTCACAATCCTCCATGTACAATACAGCTGCATCTAGTAAGTGGTTAGCATGCAATGAGAGAGTCGCTTAGCTTGAGAGCATAATATAGATGCTGACAACTCAGTTGCAACAGTGGATGGAGTACATAGCTTAGCTTTGTAATGAGATGGATGAGTTGAATCATAGGGCAGCATCTCATCGTATCAATCAGAGCATCTGCTGTCTCCAAATTAATAATGTACTTTTGATCTTTTTATTAGATATTTTCAACTTTATATCATCAATCAAATTTATGATTAAAAAATTAAATTTATACTATTACATTAATAGCTGTTTAAATTATGAAAAATAAAATTTATTGCTAGTATTGAAAGTACATTTTTTAAAAAAAGTTTTCTAGCTCATTTACCGACAGACATATGAAAATCCATCGCTAAAACTAAAACGTTTACCGACGGAATAAACATTATCGTCGGTAATCACAGATAGAACAACAACTTCCATCAGTAAATTTGGAACAATTTCCCCTACGATTTGCACAACCATACTGACAGAAAGACGAAAACTGTCGATAATCACAGACGAAGTAACCAACCACGTGCCTTCTATGATTCCCGATGGCACAACAACTTCCATCGGTATATTTGGAACAATTACGTACCTAAAAAAAGGCTGAAATTGTCGATAATCATAGACGGAATAACCAACCATATATCGTCGGTAATCACAGAAGGAATAACAGGCGGAAGTATTTAAATTGTTGGTAAATATACCGATGGAAACTATTTTACGTTCGTAAATATACCGACGGTAAAAATATTCCGTCATTAAAATTACCAATGTTAAATTATTTTCTGTCGGTATTTGTTCGCTACGGCCGTTTCTACGATGCTTTTTCCTATCAGTAATTTCCATCGCTAATCTTAAATACTGACAGAAAGTTTGCATTTTCCGTCGATAAAGACTACCATAACAACACTATTTAACTTTGACCTTTTTATTAGTACAAAGCTAGTGGCATGAAATTTATTATGCTCAGTTACTCAGATATAATTATTTATTTTTCTTTTTTCAAATATTAAAGGTGCTCAAAAGAAGTTTCAATTACCTATACATTTATGTCTTTTACAAAGAATATCATAATGTACATTGGGTGGTCCTCCAAGTTCATAGGTCAAATCAAATTCACTTGTATCTAGACTCATACCTAGTCATATAAATTCATCAAAGCGACCAAATTCATAACAAATTATTTCCAATAGAATGTTTTTCTTTTTTAAAAATTAATTGCCGATGCGAAAATAATAATAAATTTGATAAGCTTGAATGTACATTTTATAAATCAATAACATTAACTTTTCTAGTTTTCATGTCATTTGGTCAATCGAAGTGTGTGTCCAATCCATAGGTGGATCGTTAAAGTATTAAGTGGATTACAAAAAGAACTTAAGCCAAAACGGTGAATCATAATGAAACGAAAATATAAAAAATATATACTTGATTACTAATATTCATTTAAATCATAAACAGAGAAAGATATGAAAAATTATAAAGTGTCTTAATGGAGGTGGTGGTGGCATCATAGGTGGCACTTGAGGCACTAGTGCCTGCTGATCCTCCAAGTCCTTGAGTGATATCATCTCCATCAAGATCCTAACGGAGGACTCGGTCGCCACTGTGCTATGTCATCCTCAAGAACAACAATCTCCTCTCTAATTGGTGTGGTAGCTCTTTTGTCTCTCTGATGTTTGCATCCTCAATATGCTCATCACCAACTGGAGCTCTGGGAGCCTTGGGCTCCTCATGCTTCTTTAGGATGAGCCTGTCTCTAGTTACTGGCGCATACTACCTCGCCAACCGTACAATTGTCTCCTCTCTTCACACCGGTATAGGTCGATTCTGCACTCCCATATGCTACGCTAACTGCACCATCGTGCCACCTAACCAGTGCATGTATTCTGTAATATATTCCAAGGTAGATGGTTGTGGTATTGGTGATGACGATGGTGACGGTGGTGCAATCTCTCTCTTAGGTCCTGACGTCGATTCCTGTTGGGTAATAACCTCCTCATCTAGTCATGGGTATTGCTCCAATGAGTGAAACACTGTCCTTGATTATCCGTCTTGAGCTTGATAATTCACATCACTCAGAGAATGTCTATATTGATAAGTGTAGGGTCACTGCCACAGTGAGCTCCAATATCTTCCAATGCTATCCTTAACACACACACTAAGCATATGATCACTGATTCTCCTCTAATGATCCTAAAGTTGGCTCTTTTGAATTCGTCTTAGATCATTTTTATGAATAGCATACTAAAATGGCTCCACTACCTCTGACATTTTCAATAGAGAAAAAATAGGTCCCTTCTTATGATGGCACTTGTGCTTTCCCTCCTTGCACGTAAAGAATGAACCAGGAGCTTGTGCAAGTATAGTATTTGAGGGAACATAATCCTAGATCCATTAGATTTAGTAGTGTGGTAGGCCTAGATAGTTGCCATTGATTTTTAGTAGCTCCTAAAGATAGTGGCTGAGAAGTCCCAATCAGTATGGACCCTACTGAGTGCCAATGTCGCTCGCCCATCGTTACAGAACCAGGCATGGACTGTAGATTAATTATAGCTTATGGTGTAGTCCATGCCTCCCAACATAAATTGAAGCATTTATATGTTTTCCTATGACATTTTTTGTTATCAATCCCTAAGATGAACGCAAACTCTAACATTAATTCCTTATAGACCGAGTCCTTATAATCATAGATGTCTGACCACCCACTAAAAAGAGATTTGTGCCAGTAGCCAGAGGAAACATCTGATCCGTTGTGGGTCCGCCCATTTCCATACTGCCTTCCATAGGTAAGTTGACGGCACTGGGTCCAGTTGCACAATTAAATCATACGCGCTGGCCACCGTAAATTTTTTGGAAGGTTCCGAACCTCAAGTGCACTCATCCTCGCCCCGGTGGGCCACTGAAGGCTGCACATTTGCAATGGCCTCACATATGGAGCACTGGAGGTAAGGTTGAATCCGATCCCAGGACCAGTACCCGCGCTCATCCACGTACTCCTGGACGTGAGTTTGCAACATTGTTTCGGGAAGGGGTGCTATGGTCTGATGAACCAGCGGGCCCCAACCAGGGATCCATTGGTCAATCCAAAAATGAGTTCGTTGCTCGTTCCCAATTTGCCACATCATGCCCTGTCGAAGGTACGCCCACGTAGCAGAGATTCCCCGCTAGATATGGGACGCTCTGGACGATGGGAGGGCCTCAGGGAGATGGTGGAGATCAAGATGATATTTCACCCGTAAAACTTGAGCCCATAAGGCTGATGGCCGAGTGACCAACTCCCAACTGAGTTTAGTCAGGAGAGCGTCGTTTGTGGCTCGAACACGCTTAAGACCTAAGCCTCCCGAATGCTTAGGAGTACAAACTTGATCCTAGTTGACGAGGTGGACTTTCCGGTGGTTGGGTAGCGACCCCCAAACAAAAGAACGCATCATTTTATCCAATTCGTCGCAGAGTTGGCGTGGCAACCTAACCGTTTGCGTCGTAAAGGTAGGGATGGAGGCTAGGACGGCTTAGGTGAGGGTCACTCTTCCACCTAGTGAGAGCCCTTTGGCTCTCCAGCCTGCTAGTTTGTTCTGTGCACGATCAAGGATATATTGGTAGTTCTGCCTGGTTGCTTTCTCATGAATCAAAGGTTCCCCTAGGTATTTTCCCAGGTTGTCCGTGCATCTAATCTGTAACGCTTGCCCCAGCCTGCGCGCAGAATCAGTGGGGACATTCTTAGAAAAGAAAATTCTGGACTTGTTGCAATTCACCCTTTGGCCTGACATTAAGCAAAACTCAGATAAGATCCACGATACTGTGGCGACCTGGGCGTCTGTCGCTTTACCGAACAGAATTAAGTCGTCTGCAAGAAATAAATGTGAGACGGTTGGACCGGTGTGTCTCCACCTAAAAGGTTTCTAGTGACCCTTGGTCACTGCCTGGGTAATAAGGTGACCTAATCACTCCAAACAGAGCACAAATAAATAAGAAGATAGAGGGTCACCCTGACGAAGGCCCCTAGTAGGGTGAAAGGGGGCAGATAATGTGCCATTCCAAGAAACTTGAAACGTAGGCGTAGAAACATAGCGCTGAATGACATGGAACAGGTGGTTTGGGATTCTTCTCTCCTGGAGAGTTTCGAATAGGAATGCCTAATTCACCTAATCGTACGCTTTCTCTAGATCCACTTTTAGCACAAAATAGCCCTTCCTACCAGTCTTATGCCGCATGGTATGGATTATTTCTTGGCTGATAATCACATTCTCGATTAAGTGGCGACTAGGAACGAAGCTGCATTGAGTATTGGCCACCAGAAGGTCCAGGTGAGGTTTCAGTCAATTGACTATGACTTTAGCGATAGTCTTGTAAATGACCGTGCAAAAGCTGATAGGGCAGAACTGATCCATAGCTGTAGGGGACTGGGTTTTAGGGATTAGGACGAGGATAGTGTGGTTCAGATCCTGCTCCCAAGACTCATTCCTGAACACCTGCAGGATATATTGCACCACGGACTATCCCACAACCGCCCACTGAGTTTGAAAGAACAGGGCCGTAAAGCCGTCCACTCCGGGCGCTTTATGCAGGTTCATTCCAAACATTGCAACTTTAATTTCTGAAGCTTGAATAGATTGGCTAAGCTCCAGAATAGTTGCCTCAGGAAGGTGTGGGAAATTGCTGAAGGATTGCCCGCTCGGGTGGTATCCCCCCTCTACTGTATATAGCCGCTCGAAATATTACCCAGCTATAGTGCTTAGAACCCAAGGGTCACTGATGGTATTCCCGTGGTCATCTAGCACACTGGTGATGTGAAGCTTCTGCCTCCTGTGTATAGCTAGGCGATGGTAATATGCGGTATTACGATCTCCTTGTGTCAGCCAAGCGCAGCGGGCTTTTTGGTGCCAGTATAATTCTTCCTCACAGGCCACCTGGAGAAGTTCCCCGCTCAGTTGATCCTCCAGGGCCTTGAGGTGGGTCGACCCCTCCCTCGGCATAGCCCGCTGAATACCAGTTAGACGTGCAAGGAGTCTGCACTTGCGGTGGAAAATGTTGCCGAAATAAGTGCAATTCCATTGGGTGAGTTTCCCATAGAATTGATTTAACGACTGCATGAGCGCGTTACTATCTGGAGTCCACTGCGCTGCTACATACGATGGGAATTCCCCATGAGCTAGCCACGCTGATTGGAATCGAAAAGCCAGGGGCCCTCTTGGCGTATGGTCAAGGTGGGCAAAGGACACCGGGAGAGGACGGTGATCGGAACCCAGAAACGGTAGGTGTTTATTCTCGGTATTCGGGAACAACTCCCACCATTCCGGGGAACAAAGGACACGATCAAGCCTTGCTTGGATGTTTCCTCGTCGCCAAGTGTATCGCGAGCCGCTAAAACCAATACCCTGGAGCCCGCACTCCTGAACCCACTCATTGAACTCTGGGTTTACCACCCTACTGCTCCGGGATCCCCCCTTTTTATCCGTGTGATGGAGTTTCGCATTGAAATCCCCCCCGAGTATCCACGGCCCGGTAACTGACGTGCCTATTTCTCGTCAAAGTTTCCAAAGAAATTTTTGGTTGGTCAGTTGCGGGCTGCCGTAGATGGCTATAAAGGCAAATTCCTGCCGGCCATACCGGACGCGCGAGTGCGCTATCTCAATCTGTAGTTGAATATCCTCCTTCCATAAGATCCAGATGCCTCCACTATACTCGACAGCTTTGACTCTGAAGGAGAAGTCCATTCCCAGTTTCTTTATGACTCCCTGCGCCCGGGTCCCACTGATTCTAGTTTCCACGAGAACTACGATCCCTGGTCGGTAGACCCGAAGGTAATTTCGTAAAATAGTCTGAAAACAGGAGCTCCAGGCCCCTTAGCAATTCCAGAGGATGACGGACATGGATAAAGGATTTCCTAAGGATGCACTGGGGGTTTATCATCCCCGCCAGTGTCTCAAGGCTAGAATCCGCCGGTCCGGTGATCATGAGATCCTCTGCAGGCTCTATTTCCTGAGAAATGCCTTTCATATCCGTAGTAGCCCTGTGATCGGGAGGGTCAGCCGGGGGGATTAATTGGTCTGGGCTGGGCACTTGAACTATCTCTAGACCAGTCTCCGGTTCCTCGCGCCGATTCCTAGTATCACCCGTTGTGTGGGCACCTAAGGGATCAGACATATTCCTAGTATAGACTACTTCCTGGTGTGTGTTCAGTTGGACTGTAGTGTGTGGAGTTACGTTGGTGGGTTGTAATGGGTTAGGGACGGATGGGCCTGCAGAGTGGGCTGGATGTGAGGTCTGGGGTTGCGGGGTGGGCCTGGGTGTGTCTGGGCCCTTGGTGGAGGCCTGCTGGAAGGGTTGGGGGGTGTTGGGTCGGCAGATGGGCTGTTGGGGACCATTGGGCCACCCAGGGGCCTCTTCGGTCCACGCTGTGATGGGCCAGCCCCATGCATTTTCGTCCCACGATGCGGCGTTTTACTGAGGCGAGGCGTCTTCGCGAGGGCTCCAGGTTGCGCAGTGAATCGCAGCTGATCTGTTGAGACAACGATCTCTGACAGGGGGCCGAACCTCGAGCCCCCCGCGCTAGACTGGACTGCAATCGCTGGCCCCTGGGACGCCGATACAGTGGTCGTACGTCGCGGTGCTCTTGAACATTGGACCGTCGTCCATTCCCCATATCCGTTGGAAGGGTTGTTGCTAGTGATTACAGGTGTGGTGGTGGGTCGATGGGTCGATGGGTTGGTGGCTCCGGCGTTGGGAGCGGGCTCGGTAGGGTTCGCTGGGTCGGCTGTGGTGTTGGGTTGGGCACAGGCGCCAGCGGTATGACTCGGAGTAGCTCACCGTCTAGTTCTACCTGAGGACACAGAGGCACAATGAGATCAACGTTGACTGCGACACGTGCGTATTTTCCCCTCTGGACGGACATGGTGGCTTCATCGAGTTTGATCGTCTGGCCTACGATATTACCCAGAGCAGTTAAGATCTGGGGATGGTAACGCACTATTGCAAGGTCGGGGAAGCACACCCATACCACTGCTCGGTTCAGGGTGCCCTGTGCCGGCCTAAAGGACGGACTCCATCTCTGTATGGATAAGGCATGGCCGAACAAGATCCAGGGTCCTCCCGTCAGAACCTTCCAGTAATCCAACTCTTCGACAAAGTTGGCGAGAAAGAAATCATTCTCCAGGTCGATTAGCTTCATCGGTCCAACCGGTGACCACAGAGCTAGTATCCGTTAAAGCAGCAGGCGATAGCCAATTGAGCGCCCGATCAGTTTAACGATTAAAGCACGCTACCAACGGTTGTCGAGTCACGTTTTGAAGGACTTGGATAGCACAATGCTGCGTGTCGGTCCTTCCGCAAACACTTGGATGTCCTCAGCTTCAACGGGAATTGGTTCTTCCGTGGGCCAAGGTGGGGCTTCCAGCGTCATGTCTGCCCTCACTCCACTTAGCATCGCAGCGCTGTAGGTGAGTATCTGTGATCGTGGAGGTTCGTCCTCCCTTCCCCGAAACCGGACCTTTTTGGTTGGTTGTGTGTCTTGGACTGATGGGAAGTTGATTCCGCTAGCAGTCGCTGTAGTATTGTGCATCATTTCTCAGTTTTACGAGTGCTCGATTGAAGTTCTGGTCAGAATCGTGCTTGAATGTGAACAGTAACGGTTGTTATGAACAGTAACAGTAACGGTTGTATTTAGTGGGACGGGTATTGATTGGTGAGAACATAACATACTTCTACTTGGACTAGAATCTTTTTTAATGCGACTCAGCAACAAAGTTGAATAGTCGATATATAGCTGTTGCTGCTTTTCTATAGGAATTAACAACTTTACTAAAAGCAGTGATGGACTGGGCGTACCTTTGCTTTCCATTGCTTCCTCCTCGGTGGGTTTGTCCAAGGGATAATTGTATGTGATGATGAAGTGGCAGTGTCCGCTTTAGCCCTCTTAAGCGAAAGCCAATGTATAAGTGTCCTAAGCCCAAGTCCTTACCATAGTGAAATACCTAAGAAAAAAAGACTATGAAAATAATAAATGATATCACAAGAATGTATAAATATGGAGTATAGTGTGAAATTATGGTATACCTAAGAATGAGCTACTAAATGTAATGGAACAAGCCTAAAATACTCCTATGTCTTGTTCCCTTTATGCACATAAAGTATAACCATTTCCATCTCCTACAGTGATATCATATCGCTTCTGTACCATTTCATTACTATAATGTCTAAACTAACTAATCCATAAAGTTGGAGTACAAAAGTAGTCTTGAGCAAGTTTATTATAATAATAAAACTCTTAATATTGCAAGTATACGACTTGTATCTTGTAGTATCAAAGATGTCATTCCCATAAGAATTATTAGACACCTAAACTGCTTGAAGATAACTTTGTCTAATGTACTAACAATTGATGTGAATTAAAATAAATAACATAAATCAAGATAATCAATAAAATGAAACAAGTAAGAATCAAATGATTAAGTTGCTAATGAAATTAAGGTTGATTAAGTTTGAAGACTTAGGAACTATTATATCTTTATCTTGTAAGAACAATTCTATCCTTACTTTGTTTCTCTTTATCTTGTTAATTTAATTTATATTTGATCCTAAATATTCAAAGTTTTGAGCACCCTCTATCAAGATCTAATAAAGTAACCATAATTGAATTTGATATTTATTGAGTTGTAATCTCTTAATTCACAAAATTACTTATAACTTATTCAATTAGATCTAAAGCAATCCTATGGATAATTAATTTCACAATTAAAATCTCTCTTCAATTGTTTGTTAATCTAATAATTGTAGATCTATTAAGTTATCAACTCTCATTTTGCACCTAAACACTATTGACTTGTTCAGTCTCTATGTTTGTTACTAAATGCAGGACAGTTGTCATAAACATTCATCAATGTATTTAATTCAATAAGAAATAAGGTTCCCAAAATAATTCTAGAATAAACCCTAAATATGGAACCTAGAAATCCATAATCATGTTATACATCATAAAACTCGTAATACACATTTAAGATTGTGAAAGAAATAAAGGAAAAATAATGATCACTGATTGAAGTCTTGATTCGGAAAGCTAAAAAAACTCTTAAGCTCTATTTGATCCTTCCTTTTTGATCTGCTTTGATTTAGTGGTTGTTGCTTCTTTTTGATGTTTCTAATGTTCTTTTATACTGCTTGACAGTTCTAACGTTGTGTCTAGGGTTTATCCACTTAATTTGGTTTCAAAAATAGTCTCGACCCCTCGAGCTTTAAAAAATCTAGCGCCTGGAAACACCTCCTGTCACGATCAAGCTCTACGTGAATTTTCCTCCTTTGTCACGATCATGAACATTAGTTGGATTTGCGATGCACGATCTTGCCATGCCTGCATTCATCTAACATCTTCTCCTTACTTTAATTTCCTGTTTCCAAACACCTAAAAACACCCCTTGAAACATAAAATTAAGATCAAATTCATCCTATAATCCAAATAAACACTTAAGAAAATATACAAACACTAACAATAACACAATTCTAAGCCTATATACATGATAAACATTTAAGAAATAATTAAAATCAAACTTAAACACCTACCAAAAAAGATATGATCTACACCTATTAATATCCCCATACTTAAACTTTTTCTTGTCCTCAAACAAAAGTAAAAGCTCAAATAAAAATAAAAGAATACATAATCGCACAATTATGCAACATGTAATAATGATAGAATGGCATTAAATCTTATGAAATTAACATAACCTCAAACATCAATCACTTAAAAAATGTCGACATACTAACTTATTTCTTTCATATTTATGTCTGCTGATTTGAATATACATATGAATCAAAATATTAACACCCTATTCATATGCCTATAACACTTGTAAGTATGAGATTATTATTATTGATCGATTAAAATGGAAAACTATCACTAAGTAACCCTTCATAAAAATTCTTGCTATTTTTAAGAGATTGGTAGGTTTATTTATTGTAACATTTTTTAAATTTTATTTAATGATAACTTAGCCTTTTGACATGAAAGCAAATACCTTGTCATAAATGTTCCCCGGTTACTTAACTAGGTCACTTTTTTATTTAGCTTGAGCCTTTTGACGCAAAGTCAAACATTTTATCAAGAATGCCTCCTATTACTCAACTATATCACAACTCTCAAATTTTAAAGCACGAGTTATATATTGAATCTTTCACTTTTTTTCCTTTGATTTAATTAATATAAAAGAATGAGAAAATTGCAAGAAAAAATAATTTCATTAACTAAAGAATGAATAAAATATCAAATTCTAGGTTCTACCTACCTAAATCTATGTCCTAATTTGTATGTAATATCATACAAAACAATCACACAAAAATGATGAAAAAAAAAGATAAAGCAAACATGTCTTGAATCTTGAAATCCCTAAAGAAATGATGGAGTTTTCCTTTATCTTTAAATAATGGTCAATTCTTGATCCAAATTGTTGGAAAGAAGCTTCATAAAGATTCTCTAATTATTCCCTTGGCTAAAAAGATATTGTGTCTACCACACCAATGTTTATGTTGATTTTTTATTAGTTTATTCTTCGTTTTAGTTAGTTAATTACGTTGATCTATTCACTGTAATGTTTTAATTTTACATTTGATCTATTAAGCACCATAATTTGTTTGGCTAGATAACAAAAAGATGAAAAGTACTAGTAATTCTAGTCTTCATAGGATCGACCTATACTTGCCAATGCTACCTATAGTTATAACATGCAATTATGGTTTAAAACATAAAAATGACACATTAGTATCTTATATTAATATCATTAGATAATTAATTTTAAGGAAAAGTTATATGGTTGATAATTGGTAGGTATTGGTGGTCAATAATACTATAAATAATAAATCCTTTAATTTTATAGATACCATAAATAATATTATAAAAATGATGACCACTAAAAACTACTAACTGCTAATCTTATAATTGGTACTCAATTTTAATGCAAGTAGTTTTGACTATATGAGGTTGACTATATGAATGATGCCAAAAGGAATGCCTTTTTTATATTCATCAACTCACTCTTTGATGCCCTAGGCCTTAGAAAGGTTACACCAAAAGTATTAAATGCTCAAGTGGTAGGTACTTAAGACTATATATGTGTGTAAAAGTTAAATTTTGTAAAAAGGGAAGTAATTCAATTACACAAAAGAAGATACAACCCTTCATTAGTGGAAAAACATAAAGATCTAAAGCCTTTTAATTAGATCTACCCTAGGACAAGTTGAGTATCAAACCTATTGATAAGGTCCTTAAATGTAACATCCCACATGCTCTATATATAAGAGACAACTTCTTCTTTTTCCCCATTTTCTCATATTTTTATTTTAATCCCCCAAAAGCTACTATTCACGAATTCCCTCTCTTTAGCCATTCTTCACCATCAGTGGCTCAAATCATTTAATGTTATATACCAATCGCTTCCTCTCAACGAGCCTGTCATAACCAAATCTATTTCAACTGCCGTCATCGTCGAAATCATCACAAAAACTAAGGAGAAAAACTGACAAAAAATGTCAATCATTGATTTGTCACTTTCAATGGTTGTTATCGGTTACCACCACAATCGTTCAACTCATCTTGATGTCAGGAACAAAAGCACCATGCTTTCCTCGCTAACCACTACCCAGATCACTGCCAATTGAAAGAAAAAGAGGTTAGGATTTCAGCTTGTTTTTCTTCAATTTGTTCAAATTTGTTAAGAAATTGAGTATGTTGCTTTAAAGAAAGTTGTTCTACTCATCAAGAGCTTTCATTTCGTACAAAAATTATTAAATTCTGAGACTAAAGATTTTTCAGTGATTGGAGGAATATTTTGGCGACTGGAGGAATATTTCAGTGATTGGAGGAATGTTATGATCGTTGGAGGTATTGTTCTGGCGACTATTTTGGTCACTTTCGTAAAAAATTCTAGGAATTATACTAATTATTTTTCTCCAAAGAACTATAGTTCAATTTTCAATAGTTTACGAATTAATAATCACGGAATGTTTAGGTCAGAATAGGAGAAATGTTTGAATTTCATAAATGAACTGCTTAGGCAATTCAGATAATACCTAAATTGTTATCTAAGCTTAAAAACTCCTAATTAGAAGTTATTGAGATATTTTCTTTCTATTTACTAGGTATAGCAAGAGCAGGAACCCATCGAAAGGTTTGGATGGACGAGTTCGGTTACCAAGTAAGTTTATACCAACTTACTATTATCGTAGTTGTACCAGTAAATGAACACTATTCAATATTGATAAGAATGACAAAGTGTAGCAATGCATAACCATATTCATATTCATGTGTATCTATATATATATCGATCGATACTTATATATTTATATAGTGAATGCGTACATACAGTAATGTGTACCCGCTTTAGTATAATCCTTTCTATCGAATTAACTGAGTGGATACGTTTGGTTGGGTATTACATACATGCATTGATCATTGCATAACCGACTGTTTACTTGATAAATTGCATGCTTAATAATTTGATATATATTGCTATATTTGATTGTGGGGAGGAAAAGATCTGTAGGACATGCCACCTGATGGGTATGCAATAGGACTAGTGCTGTTGGTCCCTGTTTTCGAAGCCCAACATTCAGAGATCGAAACGGCCTGGAGGGCCCACCGCTCATAACTTTTGGAGTAGAATTAGGAAACTTTCAATTGGAATTTCAATTTGGATTCTTTATAACTTTTGTCCCCTCATCATCTAAAGTTTCTAAAGATACCAAAAACACTCAACTTGGTTCAGAAGTAAAGAAGTTATAGCTAAAACACTTTCAGCTCTTA
>JAOSBO010010597.1:0-12997 GCA_027563915.1 Erythroxylum rotundifolium
CCAATGATTGTAAGGAACATGATTTCTATTTTTTGTCTAATAAAATCTGGTTATTCCTTATATTTTGGAAAAGTTGTGTCAAAATATGAGAACAAGGATTTTATTTGTGATGCGGTAATTAAATAGGGATTGTTCTTTATAGAACCTATGTCAGGCTTACTAAACACCACAGAATTGATAAAACTAAGACAATCCAATGACTCTATCATTAATTCAAAATATTTGTGGCACTGAAGAATGGGTTATATCAATCAGACAAGACTTGACAGGTTAGTAAAGAATGGGATCCTTATGGGCTTGGATAGTGATCCATTACCCACCTGTGAATCTTGTATTAAAGGAAAAATTACCAAAGCCTCATTTTCTTCTAAAGGAAACAGATCTAAATCCACATTGGATCTAGTACATATCGATGTGTGTGGGCCCATGAATGTACAAGCTAAAGGAGGTTATGAATATTTCATAACTTTTATCGATGATTACTCAAGACATGGATATTTGTATTTGATGCATAAAAAGAGTGAATCCTTTGAAAAGTTAAAAGAATTTAAAGCTGAAGCTGAGAAGCAACTAGGTAAGCCATTAAAACAACTTCGATCGGATCGAGGTGGCGAGTACTTATCTGAAGAGTTTCAACAATATTTAATTGATAATGGAATTGTTTCCAATTTGTCATCTCCTCAAACACCTCAAAAAAATGGTATAGCTGAGAGGAGAAATAGGACTCTATTGGAAATGGTAAGATCAATGATGTCCTACGCTAGCCTTCCAAAATCGTTCTGGGGATATGCCATACAAACGGCAACATATCTTCTTAACTTTTCTCCATCCAAATCGGTGCCTAAAACACCTAGGGAGTTATGGACTAGCCGAGTACCTTCATTGAGGCACTTAAGGACTTGGGGCTGCCCAACCTATGTTCTAAAGTTTGAATCCACAAAGAAGGAACCAAAGTCAAAAGTATGTTTGTTTGTAGGATATCCTACGAGAACTTGAAGGGTACTATTTTTACAATCCTTAGGATAGGAAGGTATTTGTATCGACAAATGCGACCTTCTTAGAGGAAGAGTTTGTAAGAAATCACAAAGGAAGAAGTGAAGTAGTACTAAAGGAGTTATCTATGTCATCCAAACCAAGAGTTAATATGGATATAATAGAACAAGATGTTCAAATGGATTCAAGAGTTGAATCGAAAGTGCAACCTAAACATCAAGTTGTGCCTAGACGTAGTGGGAGGGTTGTGAGATAGCCAAGTAGGTATCTACGTCTAGGCGAAGGCTTAATTGCAATCTTAGACCAAGAAGAAACGGATCCCATTACGTATACTCAGGCTATTAATGATGTTGATGCAGAAAAATAGCTCAAGGCGATGGAATCGAAAATAGATTCCATGTACACTAATGAAGTTTGGGTCTTTGTAGATCTACGATTAGGTATAAAAGCCATAGGTGGTAAATGGATCAACAAAAGGAAAAGAGGATCGGATGGAAAGGTAGAGACCTTTAAAGCTAGATTAGTAGCCAAAGGCTACACTCAGAAAAAGGGTGTAGACTATATGGAAACTTTTTCTCTGATCGCCATGCTTAAGTCCATCAGGATTCTTTTGGCCATAGCAGCCTATTTTGATTATGAAATATGGAAAATGGATGTCAAGATCGAATTTCTTAATGGGGATCTTTAGGAGACCATTTATATGGCCCAACTAAACCTATGGGTTCATTCAAAACCTAGACAAGCCTTGTGTTTATAAAAGAATACAAGAAGGCAAGGTTACTTTCCTAATCTTGTATGTTGATGACATTCTGTTCATTGGCTATGATGTGGGAATGTCATCTACGGTTAAAGGATGGCTAAATGAATAGTTTTTAATGAAGGATTTAGGAGAGGCTAACTATGTTCTAGGGATTAAACTGATAAGGGATCGTAAGAACAAATAGATAGCCTTGTCTCAATTAACCTACATTGAGAATATGCTCAATAATTTACTACGCAAGATTCCAAGAGGGGGTCGCACCTACTAGACACGGAATCAAACTTTCAAAGGAACAAGCACCTAAAACCCAAGAGGAGGTTGAACGCATGCGTAACATTCTATATTCTTTGGTAGTTGGAAGTTTGACGTATGCAATGCTTTACACTAGACTGGATATCTGTTACGTAGTGAGACTGGTAAGTAGATTTCAATCCAATCCAGGAATGGAACATCGGACTACAGTTAAGTGTATACTTAAATATCTTCGTAGGATGAAGAACTTCATGCTTGTTTACTCTAGAAGTAATCTTATTTCGATAAGACATACAGATTCTGATTTCCAATCAGATGTCGATTCAAGGAAATTAACTTCTGGTTCTATATTTACTTTAGGAGGTAGAGCCATAGTCTGGAGGAGTGTCAAGCAATCTTGTATTACTGATTCGACTATGGAGGCTGAGTATGCTACTGCTTGCAAAGCAGCAAAAGAAGCAGTCTGGCTCCGGAAGTTCCTAAATGATTTGGAGGTAGTTTCAGAGGCAAAAAAAGCCATTACACTTTATTGTGATAATAGTGGGGCAGTGGCTAATTCTAAACAACCTCAGAATCACAAACCTATCAAATATATTGAGCGAAAGTATCATCTCATAAGGGAGATAATACAACGCGGAGATGTGGATGTGGTAAAGATTCCCACGAAGCAAATCCTTGCTAATCCATTTACGAAGACGCTATCTCAAAAGAGTTTTGAGGATCACCTAGCAGGGATGGGAATGAGTGATATGTCAAACTTGCTTTAGGGCAAGTGGGAGATTGTTGGACTTATGTAAATATAATGCCCTAGAAAGCAAGTGTATTTACATGTACCTTAATCTTCTTCAGTTACAGCTTTGTAATGGAAATATTTATTATTAATAAAATAAAAGAGTTTGGTTTTAATGAGCATTATATATCTAGTCATAAGGTACCCATATTTTTTTCTAAGTAATATACATATACATAGAGTTATATGGGAAACATTTATATTATTAGAATCTAAATTAATGGATTCATAGTTGAATAATCAAGTTGGTTGCTTGATTATGGTTTAAACTGTAGTGTTGCGATTTATCTCCGTGTATGTAAAGGAGTTTACTTCAAGGGAATGATGAGTTTTATATCATGATAGTAGTTGACTATCAATAATGGCATTACTAAATGAATTTGGAAACAAGTATGTTTTTAAGAATTAATTAGGTTGTTAATTTAATCTTAAAACATACAACTTAAGCACTCGCTTATTATGAACCACAATCTTGATGAATGGTGAACTCGTATATGTTTCATTATAATTCTTGATATGATCGGAATGGATTTTTATAGAGTATTAATCCAGTGTCTGCATTTTGTAATTATTAATTGAAACATGTATAAGGGAAAATTCACTCAAATAAAGAGTTTATAGTGATATCATCACTTCTAAATGTTTTAAGGAGATTTGGTGATTAAACTGGTGTCAGTAGTTTGATGGACTAGCTTCCCATCAAGTCTAAACACCAAGATGAGATCTTGTTTGTTAATCACCATATAAAGTAAAACGGGAGATCTAGAAGGAAAAATCAACATAAGGGCAAAACAGTAATTTTACCCTTTGTTGTGCGGGTGGCTATAATAAGGTTCTAAATAGGGTTTGCAATTGGACATAAAATATGTGTTCTCATAATATTTAATAGTTTAAGAGTTCAACTAATTGTCTTTAGTGGAATGACATTTAGTTAATAAGCTAGAATTAATTCTAATGAGATTAAATTAATTCTAGGCTTATTGGAGCTTGAATTATCAAAGTCCAATAAGATTCCCCACTTGGCTTCAAGGAAGGTTATCAAACTAAGTAAGAAATATAAATGGAGGTTTTAGAAGCCCATAATTGAATGTTGGGCTTGCACTAATTAATGGTTAATTAGAAGTCCAAATCTTCATTTAATAATAAGCTAAACTTAGGTTTAATGTAATTGATTAGATTAATTATATTAAAATAAATTTTTTTTAAGAAAGGAGTAGTAATTTTGGTTTTAATGGAATGATTGTGTAGCTTCACATTTGAGATTAAATTGCTAAATAAAGATGATCTTTATTATGGTTTATCATCATTAAATGGAGTTATGAACTTACCATTAAACTATTTAATGGTTATCTTTTAATGTTAGCATGTAACCTATTAGCATTCATTGGATTAAAGAAGAAAGATGTGCATTGGCTGGACCATCTTCCTTCTTCCATCTTCCAAAACCGAAATCGGTAGGTCATATTTAGGTTAATAGTCTTTTCATATAGCCATCTTCAAGATAAATGAGAAGAGTCTCATTTATTGGCTACTTTACGATTAATTAAAGTAAGAAGTGATGCATTCGATGCTATTCTCTTCTTTCATTCCATGTATAACCAAAATTTTGTTTTTTGCATGGTTTATCTCTCTCTCTCCTTTCATGCATGAGTGGGCATTTGCATGAGAAGAGTCTCATTTTTGGTTCATGTCTTCTAAGAAAAATCTCCTCCAAACATTTCTTCTCCTTTCCCACCAAAGGACTTTGTTAACCAAGTTGTCCTGGAAGAACAAGAGGTAAATCAAATTGGTTAAGGATACAACAACAAGGAGAGGATAGATTGACAAAGAAATGGATTCAAAAGCAAAGGCTTTGGATACAAGAAGTAGGAGAGGATAGCGTAGCGAGAAATTAAAGCTGTAGTTAAGGAGTCGATAATATCACTATGTTGTTTATGTTTATTATTATCCTTATACCATATCATGTATCGATTAGCATGATGATTTAGATATCTTGCTTCTGCTGCAAATAAGATTTCTAAAAAGTTTTGAAATCTACCAATTCTCCAAATATGGCATGCTTTCTTTTGACGATCCAACATCCTTTCCACTTTTTCTCTTAATTTGGCCTTTTATAGTTCTAAACTTAGGTTTCAGATTGGTATATGAGCATTAAACACAAGTATATTAGTGGCCTTGTAATTTTAAAATTATATCAAATCTAAAGTAAAAGCAAGCATAAAAATGGGCTTGTTGATTGTCGTATAACTCTCTAAAACTTCAAAACTACTTGTCTTGTCTGAAACATGGCTATGTTTAAAGTACATGGGCATCAACATAGGAGTATTAGTGCCCATGTACTTCTTCAACATCTTCATAACTTAGTCAAAATAGCTCCAAATTACCTCAAACTTGTCTCAATTGTTCCTTCTTCTCCAAATAAGTGAATTACAACCTAAAACACAATATAAATGAATTAAGTACCAAAAATAATAAAAACACTTAAACAAACAAGTGAAATACACTAAATATAAACCTAAAAACATGAAAAATTAAGCATTTATCACTTGACACTTTTATACCATCTGTCCATTAGAGAGACACATAATTTAATTAAATTTGTGGATCCTCTGACAATAAAGATTATCATCTAGTTTGTAATTTAATGTTGTTATTGTAAAACCCTGAACTTTACCTTCTATTGGTTTATAGATTTTAATCTAAGTGAATAATATTTCAAGATGTCTAGTGAACTTGGGTAAACAGTATTTCCACTTGAATAGGGATTTTGAGGACCCAACCTGAAAAACAAAACATGAAAATACCCAGAATAGGTATTAGAGTCAAATGACATTGAAAAGGATTGAAAACAAGTCTAATCAAATGAATTTTGGGAATTTTATAAGTTGAGGACAAAAATGCCCTTTTTGGAAAATAATGGGTATTAATGATTTTAAACCGATTCAAAAATTTTAAGTCATCTAATTACTAAATATTGATCCTAATTAAAGTATCCCATAATTAATTTAATGGTGAGACGACTGTGGAATTTTTTTGAGATTTAGTCCAGATTATAGGTGTAGTAATCCATGAAAGGGTAAATTGGTCTTTTTACATAAATAGATTTAATTAATAAATTTTAAATGAATTACATTTATTTTTGATTTACAAGACTCCATATGGCTTAAGAAACATTAAATTAGATGATGGTGAGTCATTTAAGATGTTTAATAAGAACATGACATGTCTAAAGTATTAAAGTAGTATATAAAGGCAAAAGAAGACAAATTTTGGTTCATTTGAAAGGAGGATTCGTGAGAACCAAAAAAGAAAGAAAGAAAAGAAGAGAGAAAAAGGGAGTCGTCCAAGGAGAAGAGGAAGAAGAGAGGTACCATGTTTGGTAGATTTGGAGTAAAAATTGAAGAAATCTTGACCTAGGATTGGTGTTCATCAATTTCCTAAGAGATTAGGAGAAAAAGTGGTAATTTTTCATATTTTAAGTTATTTATTTTGTGGATTTCATATGGAATGGAATTATTTAAGATCAAAGGTTGTTTTTGACTTATTATGGAGTAGATAATAAACTTGAAAGCATGTAAAAGTTGATAACAACAGAAGTGAATCAAGAAACCAAGGTTAGGGTTATGATGTTCCTGATATGGATTTGATGTCAATGAAGTAAAGAAATGAAATAGGATTGAATTAGAATTGGTTTAAGTTCATTTATGTGTAATGAAGAGAAGATGTGTTAAAAAAAAAAGGAAGGATAGTGAAAGAGTTGTGTATTCGACCAAACTAGGAAATATAAGAGAAAATTTGTAATTTTTGGTTTGATGAGTTTAAATGATGTTTTGTATGGACCTTAGGTGATATATATATATATATATATATATAGTGAGGAGAATTCGGCCCTAAAGAGGAAAGTAATTGATGGTGTGATTCATTGAAGTTCAATTACGATTAAGGTGTAAATAACTTGAAATCTTATGGTCGTTTTCATGAAAAATCAAATGGAGAAAGTTAGCATGACCTATTCAACCATATTATGATTCTAACAGATGGGATGATGTTTTAAAAAAACATTTTAAGTAAATTTCAGAGTTAGATTCTGAAATGGAAACTAATGTAATAACTTATGGTAGTTAAAACAAAATTGATAGTTGTAATGCTTTATTTCCTATTATGGAAATAAATGATTAAACGACTTGTATATTGTGTAGGTGAAGAAGAGACACTCAACACATAAGCGTACTTAGCAATAAACGATAAAACAGTAAGCGTATCGATAAAACAGTAAGTGTATCTTTAAACTGCTTTTATGAAAGAAAAATGGTTTATATTTTATCATGAAAAGTATGTTTATAAATAAGTTCATTGGTGTTGCTACTTGAATTTTAAGCTAATTTTATGAGATTTAAATATATGCTTTGAGATGGCATTGAATTGAAATTACATATGCACTAAACTGGCATGACAACAGAATTTGAACATGAACTGAATTAGTATAGAAATGTGGTGCACCTATGTATTAACTTTTGTTTAGCCTGTTGTGCGTCGTTAGGTATCTTTACACATATGATTATATTGATCAGAGCACGTCCTAAAGTGCACAACAGTGTCTGAGGGGCATCTGTCATTAACAGTTGGCAGTGTCATGTCTGTCAATACATCTTTTGAGTCATCCTCTACATGTATAGAGTATACATTATGCTAGTACTGTTGTAACATCCCGTTTTCCCATGCTAAGGGTTAGAACCCTAGAATATTGAACATAAGAGACATTATTAAGAAGTTAGAAAGTGCATTTCATGCTATGCATAATATAGCATACACACAAATGTGAATATTAATTTTTACACACATCATAATAATTGTACATGCATTCATTTGACATTTTCTGGGTATAATTGATTTTAATGTGATTGTGATATAAATTGTGGATTATATGTCTTGAAAATTGATTTGGTGAGTATAAATATTGATCTAGAATTTTTGGTGAAATTTGGGAATTTCTGAATCTATGGGTATTTTTAGACTAGGAAAAATGTCAAGTGGTAAGACAATTGACGACTGGTAGTAGAAATAAGTGTCAAATGACAATAGAAATAATGCATATGTGGCATTAGGATTTATTGATAAGTGTCATTAAAACTTGGAAGACATTTTGATTAGAAATTGGAGATAAATGGGCTAGTTATTGGTCCAAATGAAGCTATAGGAATGAGACATGTGGCAAGTGACAAGTGTCAAGTGTCAAGCCACTTGCCACACATCTCACCCACAACTATTTCACTAAATGAAAGACTATCTTATTTTATGTTTCATCTTCATTTGATGCTTTCTTCTTCTCTTCGTTATCTTCTTCTCCTTCATGATTTTGTTTCACCAACCTTCATCAATGGTGCACCTTGTTTTCATCCACCATTTACTACTTCCATTTTGTTATCTTCTCCAACTTGTCACTAAAAAACTAACCTAACCCACACTAGAAAGTTGATGATTGTGTGATACATTGAAAGCTCGAGTCTATGTGATTTTGAAGAGCTTGGAGTTTTATCAAGTAAGTTATACTTTGATCTTTATAGGTAGTTGGAAATGAATAAAATATAATGAATGATTTGAGATTTGATGATCATGATCATGTATATATGCTTTAACGTTGGTATTAAACTAAAGAGATTTATGTTCAAAATTTTAGTATGTTAATATTGTTCATAAGTTGCTTAATAAAAAACATTTACGATGATAGTTTAAGGGATGAATGATTATGAAAAATGAAGTAGAAATATAATGATATATGGATAAAGAATTAAGGTTATGTCTTGCTTTTGTGCTATGATGAGTGATAATACATCAGTTGTGCTAAAGCTAATTTTGAGATGTTTAATAATCAAGGTGGTGATAGAATGAGAGTTGAAAGTTGATAAATGAAGAAAAGTGTCCATGTCCTATCTTGTGTTGACAATGAAGGTAAAGGAATTGATGAATGAATATATGTGTTGTGTTCTTATTTTGAGAATATGAAAATCTTGAGTAGAGACTATATTATGGATGAATTTAGATTATGAATTAAGGGTATAATGAAAGAGGAAAAACTGAGGTTTAAGAAAGGTGTTTAATAATACTCGTGGAACGGGAAGGAGTAAGGTTTTAGTAAATTAGAAAATGATCGTGATATGTTTTTTTATATATATGATTGATGAACCTTAAGTTACAAATTGTTTTATGCTTGATATTAAGATAGGAATGGGGAGAGAATAAAAATGGGAATGAAGTAGGCATGACTGCCTTTGCATGAGATATCTTGAATATAGCAAGGAGAAAGTTAGAAATGCATGCATGATAGGATTTCAAGAATTGATGAAGTTAAGTAAATGATGATGAATCAAATAAGTAGAGTTTTCTAGGTTATAATGCAACTAATATGGTAGTTGAATTAGCATATAATGAATTTACATAAATAGATGTGAATACTAGAAATTTTGGTGTAAAATTGATGTTAATATATATATCAAATTCGTGGGATTGGAGGAAGAAAATGCATGGCACGATTATGGCCCTCATCCCACAATCGTGGCATGGTAAGAATGAGGTTTTGTCATAATCGTGACAAGATCGCCACGATCTTGACTAGTTCCACAAGGTTTTGTCATGATCGTAAGAGGGACTTCACGATCGTGGGTAGACATATGGAGTAAAAAGGTTTTCTTTTGAGTGATGTTCGTACCAATTAATGTTAAGGTACTTCCTTATGATGTATTTAGGCTTGAATGAGGTTTTGAATGAACTTAGTTGATGATGAATTAGGTGATTAAAGTGAGTAAAGTGTATTGGCCATTGAAGAATGATTGAAAACTGATTTTAAATGATTATGAGATGTGAGTTAAGGAAATATACCTGAGATTGTCATTGGGCATGCATTGTACGTAACACATATACATATGCACATAAATGAATATTTATGTGATTGTGCAGAGCTGTAATGTGTGTAAATGTGTATTGCATGATATAAAAGTGCCAATTGAGCAACCACATCTGGACATTGCCAGGACCTCGAGATAATAGTTATCTGGAGCATACTATTAGTAACCTAGATGGTCTCACACTAATTTATTGTTTGTTTAAATTTTGTATTGAATTATTATGTGATATGAATGTGTTGATTCCGAACATCCAATGTTTGAGGCATTTAATGGATGAAAAACATATTGGAAGTGCTCATTGTATGTGAATTCGTCAGAAATAAGTGTACTCAACAATGTTATTGAATATGGAACTTAGATCCAATGATATGTTAATTGGACTGAGAATGTGAATGTGAATTGGGATAATCAAACACAAGTGATTAACTGAATACATATGATGCATCTCAGTACATGATATGTATGAAAAGATATAGGTAATTATAACCAAGGTCGCCAGTGAAAAAGATCTTAAAGCTCATAATGTGGTAAGAGCCTCTGGCTCACTATGTATAATAAGCCCTGTATCCCTAATGGATAAGGGACAGTTATTAATGAACCTGATATCCACAATGGATATAGGACAGTGAAAAAGGTACTCGGTCATAACAACGTAATAATTAGAAATAAGTCTCATGAGCATTGCACAAACCATTTAATATGCATTATATGAATGATCAAATTGATTGTATGAATTGTTCTGAATGTGAGATGTGAAATGAATGAACAAATTTGTCTTGATTGATCATGATGATTAATAAAGTGATCTGAATTATATGATTATATGATTTGAATATATATTGTTGTGTTATGTGTTACAATTAAGCACATCAATGATGGCTTGCTCACTGAGTTAACAAAACTAACCAAAATTGCAACATTGACTTTCAGGTACGAAAGAGGTGACTTAGTTGCTAAGCAACTATAAAAGAAAAGTAGTTCTTGTGTTTTGGATAGAAGAAATGACTTAAAGGTCGGTCAGCTGAGACTGAAGGGATGGATAGAGTTTTTGAGTTCCTCATTCATGTAGCATATTTTGTAAACTGAGCTGTAAACTCTTATTAGGTTTTAATACTGTACATATATGGATGATGGATGTAATACTACCACATATAGTATGTTTTATGAAATGAAATGAGGAATTGGGTTTTTAGATATTGTGATATTCGTGTTTTAATTTATGATGCCGTAAGCTAAGTGAAAGTGAGTGCTCCAATGTACTACTTCCATCAGGTATATGCTCAAATGCCAAAAGGACATACGGACACATGTCAAATGTAAGTAGGGTGATACAATTCTTGGTATCAGAGCATTGTTTGACATTCATAAGGAAATATAGGAACATTAGACATGAAATATCGTGAGAAATGCGGATAGTGATCGAAGTTTTTATCTATTATAGGCCATTCACCTTAGGTGATCAAGTAAGATAATCAGCTGACCTAGAATTAGTAGGAGCCTGTAGAGAGTCTTCAGTATCTAGACATGAAAGAATGCCTCCAAGAATTTCCTAAAGAAGGGAAAGGAGATACGATAAACTGAGAAAGCAGGGGGATGTAGACTTCTACGGAAGTACGGACTCTACAGAGGCCGAAGGATGGCTAAAGAGAATGGAGAGAGTCTTTGATTAGATGGATTATGAGTCAGATGAGAAGTTCAACTATCAAGTATGCTACTGCCTTGATAAGGTAATTCCTATAGAGAAAGAAAAGTGTGGGAGATCTAAGGATGGGTTAAATATGGAGATAAGGATGAGGCTAGCTATAACAAATCTAAGCAGTTTATCTGAGTTGAGAGCAGCCTCGATTCAGATTGAGCAGTTGTTGAGTGATGGTCAGGCAGAAGATAGGCAAAACTTTAGGATGAAAAGGCTTAGTGAATTTCAGGGTGGTTCTAGCAAAAGGTTTAGTAAGCACCAAAACAGATCTTTTCGACCACTGACCAGATCAAGACAGTCAAGGCTCAAAAAAAAGGGGTAGTTTTGTGTAGTATGGTAGTGGAAGAGGTGCAGTATTGGGACAGTTACCAAATTATGAACATTGTGGGAAGAAACACAGTGGCGAATGCTAGAAATTGTCTGGAGCTTGCCTTCAATGCGACTCTTTTGATCATCAGATCAGAGACAGTATCGCAGTTTATATAGCACGATCAAAAGTGAGAAGGTGAATACTGACAAAGACAACTGTTCAGCAGAATCAAGCTAGTGGGTCTAGACAGAGAAGCTGTGGTAAAGGCAGATTGAGTTCAGGGAGTCTTACTGTTAGGACTAAGGTACAGAGCAACCAACCACAGTCTTAGGCTAAAGTCTATGCTATGACCAAGTAGGAGGCTCAGAACTCCCTAGATTTTGTTGCAGATGTGTTGCATATCTTTACCTTTGAAGCTTCTGCATTGTTAGATCCTGTAATTATGCATTCTTTTATCACACTGTATCTGGCGTCTAAGCTGCGTTACGATAAAGAACTATTGAAACATAGTTTAGAGGTGAGTACAATGATAGGTAGTACTACAATATTAGTAGAAGTTTGTAAGAGGTGTTTGATTCGAGCTGATCAGGCAGAATTGGAGGCAGATATGATTATATTACAGTTAAGGGTGATATAAATTATTCTAGGAATGTGTTAGCTCACTGTTCATAAAGCTATCATGAACTGTTATACTAAAGAGGTAATATTAGAATCTCCTAATCAACTGAGAGCATTATTCTAAGTTGTTAATCAAGTAGCGCCAGCTAGACTGATTTCGTTCATAAGTGCATTGTGATTGATCAGAGGTGCATGTGAGGCTTATCTGGTCCGCACAATCGATACGTGAACTGAGCAGAATGTGCAGTACATTCTTGTTATTAGGGAATTCCTATATGTGTTTCCCACTAAGTTGTCTAGTTTATCTCCAGATAGGGAAACGGAGTTCACAATCGACTTAGTTCTAGGTGTTGCTCCTATATTTATTCCTCCATATAGGATGGCACCTATGGAACTGAAAGAACTGAAGGCTCAATTGCAGTAATTGTTAGAAAAGGGTTTCATCAGACCCAGTGTATCACCATAAGGAGCTCCAGTCTTGTTTATGAAGAAGAAAGATAGAATTTTAAAACTGTGCATCGATTATTGGAAATTAAATTAAGTAACTGATTGAGCCAAGTTTATACTATAAATTGGCTGCATTTTCATAACTGCTATTTCATTTGTTGACTCCTAGTTGATGATTTTTGTGCTTAAATTGGTTCCTCAGACATAATTCTTTCAATTCGCAATTTGT
>JAOSBO010010605.1:0-12997 GCA_027563915.1 Erythroxylum rotundifolium
TAACTCCTTAAGCTAACTTAATTCTAACTCTTTATTTGAAATTCCAACTTCTACATTCAATACCCCATTCATACTTGTTAATTTAACAACTCAACTCTAAAAATAATAAAACGATTAAATCAATAATAAGAATAAAAAAATAAAAAATTTTTTGGGGCCCAACAAATCTTCTTAGGCAACTCCTCATGAGTAGTGACATTTTCCTCTTTGATAGCCACTAAGAACATCGGCTCTGCCTTCTTCACTCCTTTAGAGAGTTACATGGCTGAAAGGGTCTTGATCTTCGTTGGTACCTCTCGAGACAAAGGTACTATGTTTGCATTCCCCTCCTCCATAATACAAATGGTGTTTGCAAATGGGATTGGGATAGCTTTCACCTTGTCTACGAATTCCATACCCAACACCACCTGCAAATCATCTATAGGAACAATAGAAAAACCTACTAAACCATACCACTCACCTATATGAATCTCCACGTTCTTTGCCACTCCACACATGCTTTTAGCCTCCGAGTTTATTACCTTTATCCAACCATTAGTGGGTGTGTATTTGAGGCCCAACCGCTTGGCTTCTTCTTCCTTCATAAAGTTGTTCGTAGCACTAGTATCCACCAAGGCTTTCGTACCTTGTCCACCAATCTTCGCATCTACGAACAATCACCCCTTCTTCTTCATTTTTGGTTCCTCAACTTTGGCATCTATAGCATGAAGGACTTTTAAGGATCCACATCTTCCTTCAGTTGATTTTGAGGTTTCTTCTTCGAGCGCTGCAAGCTTGTTCTTCTTCGGACAATCCCTAACCCGATGAGGACCATCATAAAGGTAGCACTTCAATGTAGGACGTTCTCCACCCTTGTCTTCTTTATGTCCTTTGCTTGAACTTTCTTTCGACTTGCCCTTTGAAACTCCATCTTTGCCTTGCTTCTTCTCTCCCCCACCCCTACCCTTATCACTCTTTTGGGAATTAGAGTGGTGAACATCCCTTCTTACTTCATAAAGGGATTTAACTACTACGATGGCATTAGCAAGGTCCTGCACACCTCGCCTCTCCAACTCCGTTTTGGCCCACAGTTGTAAGCCATAACAAAAGGCAAAGAAAGCTTCCTTGTCCAGATAGTTAGGAATATCAAGCAACACCTCTTGAAATTCTCAAACATATTCTTGAATGCTCTTCGAGTGAGTGAGCCTTCTCAACTTGGCTCGAGCCTCCTTCTATATGTTCTCGGGGTAAAATTGCTTCTTCATCTTTTTCTTGAAGTCATCCCATGTGTTCATGGTGCAGGTCCCCTTTTCAATATCATTATATCTTCTCCTCCACCACACCATGGCCGTGTCTACAAGGTAGAGAGAAGCACTATTGATCAACTTGGCATGATCCGTAGTGCCAAGCGCTTTGAAGTATTGTTCCATACTCCAAAAGAAGTTATCGATGGCCTTCGCATCTCTTGCTCCTCCAAAGGCTTTAGGCTCCGGGACCTTTACTTTGGCAAAAGCAATGGAAGAAAAAGGTGCCACACCTCCTTGTGACACCGCCATCTTACACAAACTCCAATCCCCCTTTACCTCCTTCAACTCGGTAGACAAACTAGCAAGTGCTTCTTCAAGCATAATAATTTTAGTAACAAAAGAAGATTCCAAGGAACTCACCTTTCGGAAGCATCTGAGGCAACGATATTGATGGTCTCATTCATTTCTTCCCGAAGTAGAGACAGCTCCTTCTCCAGCTCCTCTACTCTTTGGTCTCAGTCATTGATCCTCTCCTGATCTTCCCCTACGGTGATCTCCAACTTCGAGAGCCTAACCATCACTTCAACCATGGCATCCCTTGTAGTAGACCTTTCTCTCTTTCCCTTCTTGGTAGGAGGAACTCTCTCGACCTCCCTTCCTTCATGAGTAATTACTTCGCTTGAGCCAGCCATCTCGGCGACACCCAAGGTATCTCTAACGTCAGTTCTGATACCACTTGTAACGAGCTCGGACTTTCACCAATGCTCGTTCGGCACTTGAGTACGCTCTCGTTCCCCAAGTCAGCCTTCTACACGAAACACTTTGCTAAGGAGAAGAAGGAATGTGGGAGAATATAAGAACACTTCTATTAAAGAACTCTCAAGAAAGTTACAAGGCTTACAATGCACTATATGATCTTCTATCCACTAAATGAGACAACCCCCAATGGGTATTTATACTTGCTTCTTCCTAGAATGGATGGCTAAGATCTACTTGATCTAATGGTCCATATTGACCTTCTAGAATTCTCTACACTACTCTACATTTTTCATGTACATTATGTATATATCTACATCATTCTACAAGCTTCTATAAAGTTCCATATTGTTCCACAGTGTCCCATAAGCTTCCATAGTCTTCTACCATGTTCCAGAAGCTTCCAGGGCCTTCCATAAGCTTCTACCATATTCCAAAAGCTTCCAGAATCTTCTGTAAGATTCCAACATACTCTAGAAGACTCTTTTGGATCCCAAACCTCATTTTGTGGGTTTTAAAAGATGTAGAACGTGACATTGTGCTTGTGCTTTTGTTTCATTTTTTCTTTTGGGAGACAGAAATCAGACAACAAAGAAGAGCAGACAACAAACTTAAAGCAGTAAAGCATCTTGTTAGTTACTGATCATGGTTACTTTTTTATTTCCCTAGATGTGTCGTGTCCATATTATTTATTTTAAAAACAAACAGAAAAGAACTTTTACATATGACCAAATGTGGGTACTTGGTCAACATTGGCGAGTGCTCTCCCTTAGCAACGGAATTACTCGGGATCCTTGACGGACTTAACTTTGCGTGGGAGTTAAATTTTTGCACTATTATCATTGAAACGGACTCCCTAGAAGTTATAAACATTCTGTCCTCCTCACAAGGGTTTTTGACTGACGATTTGTCTTTGGTGTAGGATATATGGGACCTACTAGCGCGTGAATGGATAGTCTAACTTCAGGACACCTATCATGAGGGTAACCAAAGTGCAGACCTTTTGGCGAAATATGCTTTTCGAGCTCCACCAGGAATCCACCACCTCCCAGCACCACCATCAGATGTTTTGGGGTTCGTTCAACGAGATCGACAGGGTACGATGTACCATTAAGGGATGAGTTGATGCTGGTCTTTTAGTGTTTTGTTTTGTTTTTCAATTTTCCCTAGTATTAAAAAAAAAGTGGTAACAAGTCCGCATTAGTCGCTTCAATTTAAAATTAAAAAAAACATTTTTTAATTTTTTGTTGAAATCTCTAAACTCAAAATTTTTTATTTAAATTTATATATAATTTGAAATCCAACTAAATTAACTTGTTTTCGAATTGTGTTAGATTGAATATGTCAATATTAGACATTTATACTTGTGAGGAAACTTTCAATTAGGATTAGAAAAAATACGACATGCAAAATATTATTATAAGTAAAAAAGAAAAGTTATAATACAAACACTCTCTAGCTATTAATTTGCCTAGACAAACTATTAATTTGTAATTATAAGATTGAAATCATCACAAATTCTAACCTTGGATGCTCGAATATGTTTTTTATTCTATGAAGGTTTAATTAAGAATCAATCAATCTTCACACGACCTTGTTATTGTCATATTATTTACAATTTTTTATACTACAAGAGGATTGACCAAACAAACTTGTCACTATTAAATGTCTTTGTCATAAAATCTACTAAATTATCTTCTATAAAATTTGTTGTATATCAACAATTTCTTTTCCCACTGTTCTATGAACAAAATGAAATTGAACTCGTATGTAATTAGTTTTTGAATAAAATTATGAATTAGTTACTAGATATAACACATTTTGACAGTTGCAAATTAATGAAACTTTTTATTTTTTGTGCTCAATTCTTCCTAATCCAATTTAAATTATATCACTTCTTTATTGCCTTGTGTAAGCATTTGTTTTTATCAAAATTTTAACAATAAAGTATGATCATCCATATCCTTAAGGTATCTTAAGATGCTCTTTACAATATTACACCCCTCTCCACTAGGATTTGTCATATAATCACTTATTGCTCATATTGTATATGTAATGCCCAACCGTATATAAATATGGCGAACCCCATTGTATATATATATATAGTACTCGAGATATTTTCATCATCTCATTTTCATTGTTATGACTTATACTAGAAGATAAGTTGAAATTATAGAAAGAGAGGTAGATATTAACGTACAATTTTGCATATTGAAATGTCATAAAACATTCTTTAAGCGGTTTTTATGAGAAAGTCAAATCTTTGCAATTTTTTGTCTAGATAAATTTTCATCTTTATAATCTTGTTTGATAGTTCCAAGTCCTTCATTTCAAATTTCTTAGACAATTGTTCCTTTAATTCTTTAATATAGTCTTTGTTAGGCCTAGAATTAATATGTCTTCTATATATAATAGCAAAATAACGAAAATATTATTGTTATACTTTTTAAAATATACATAAGATTCTATAACATAAATATTGTATATAAGGCTTATGATTAAGGAATCAAATCTCTTATTGATACCTCGATGCTAGTTTAAGACCATAAAGAGATTTGTTCCACCTGTAAACTCAGTTCTCTTTTTATTTTTCTTTAAAACCTTTTGATTGGAGCATAATAATTTCTTCTTTAAAATCTCCATGAAGAAAAGAAATTCTTATATCCAACCATTCTAGATATAAGCCAAATACAATACATATGTCAACACTACTCTAACTATAGTAAGTTGAATAGCAGGAAAAAAATATTTCATTATAGTCAATTCCTTCTCTTGAGTATATTCTTTCACCACTAATTTTGCACGATGTCGCTCCACTTTACCATTTTGCTTGATCTTGAAAACTCCTTTATTACTAGTTGGTTTTCTTTCTTGTTACAATAATCTAAGTTCTTAAGTTTTATTTTTACGAATAACTTTAATTTCTTCCTGTATTGCTATCATTCACTGAAAGGCATTTGGGTTATTAAATACTTCTTGGAGAATTAATGGCTCTATATGAAATGAAGTATGCTATATTTCCCTTCACTATATTATCTTAGTGTCAATTTGTGATTTTCTTATGTGATCTAATTAATGAATTTCTAGAACTTCAAAATAAACTAATTCTTGAATTTCTCATTCGGATGTTACTTCAAATTTTTTAAAAATATTTTTCCACTTGTATAATAGTCTTTAAACTTCTTTGTAAAGTGTTTTTGTTTTTTACTTCCCTTTGTAATCTTCTTGTATAAAGGTCTCATCCCTATTGATAATAATTATGTGAGTGATGTGATCCTACAAGTTACCTCTTTTACTTTATCAATATATCCTAAAAATAAAAATCGTCTAAAATTTAGATCCAATGTTGTAATTTTTTATTTTATTATACAATGTGTATACATAAATTCCAAATATATAGAAGTTAGAATAATCTACTGACTTCCTAGTCTACATCTCCAATGGTGTCTTCAACTCAATAATAGTTGATATAACATGATTGACCATATAATATGTGGTACTAATTGCTTCTGCCCATAAGGCCTTATCTGGGCTTATAACTCTCAACACTTCTCCTGTTATATTTTTCTTAATAAAAATTGTTCATATGTTCACCACTCTATTTTATCAACAAGTGTGTGCAATAATAGATTATCTTTTGATGCCTTCTTGCTTATAAAATGAATCAAATTCATTATTAGTATATTCTCCTATATTATTCATCCCTAAACAATTAATCTTTTTACTAAAATTAAGTTCAAAACTCACTTTGAAAATTTTGAAGAATGAAAATATTTTTTTCTCTAAATAAGGCACACCTAACACCTTATGAAATAATCGTTAATAAAGAGATAAAGTACTTTGCTCTTCCCAAAGATGAAACTAGTGCTTGTTATATATCAAAGTGAACCGATTTATAAATAACCTTACTTTTTAAATTTGATGTGTCAAATTCTACACGATATTGCTTACATGTAACACAATGCGCATAAGGAGTAGTAATACATCTATGAGTCCAGTGAGTAACTTTTTCTTAGTTAAGATCCTCATTCCTTATTTAGATCTATATCTAAGTTTTTGATTGTATAAGCTTAAAGATATTTTACTTGGACTAGTTAGAGTGACCAATGCTTATTCTTCAATTTCTCTCCCTTTAACTTGTATAAATTTGTACATACCTTTTCTCCCTTCATAAGTATAAGTGCACTTGTATATGTTGTACTTTTGCAGATTATGAATTATACCATCATACATCTACAACTTGATAGTTCTTATACTGATAACCTTTAAAGAATAATTGTCACAATTATATATAACTTTTTAAGATAAATTCATAATGATGGATTCATTCTTTTCAAAGGTCATTTGAAAGTATCTCTTGAGTTGAAGAGTTGTACATCAAGTAGTGACTTTCTACTTTCAGTTACTTCTTATTGCTTCATAAAACAGAACATTGTCATCATCTGAAATACTTAGAAAATTTTCTTAAGGACTGAAAATTTTCTTATTTAAATTATAATGCCCTTTTTAAGTGACCTTCTTACCACAATTGTACTTTTCTAGATTCTTCTTTCTTTTTTTAATTTTTATTCACCATAACTTTGACTTCCAATTAGACCATATTCTATTAATCTCCCTCTGTCATTATTAACACTTTCACTTATTGTGATTATCAATTTTCTTTATTATTGCATTGATTTTCTTCCTCCAAAATTGCAATTAGAACATCATCAAATTCTAGGTAGTTTGTAGGAAGATTATTGATTAAGTTGATGATGAGTTGCATATGAATCAGGTAGACTTTGAAGTATAAGTGCAACATGTTCTTGCATTTCTTCTCTATAATCCAACGATGTGAAATAAGATAATATCATAGTCAAATTATTAATATGCTCGATCATTAATGTAGATTTTGATGTCCAAAGAGTATGAAGTTTCTTTTAAAAGAAAATTTCATAGAGTGATTTCACCTTCTACAAACTTATAAGATAATTTCATTTCTCTTTGTTATTTTCTTTTCCTCTAAGCTTGACAAAACTTTGTCAACTAAAGTTAGATAAATAATTGCAATAATATTTGTGTCCATTTCATTCTATTCGACGACATTCATAAAGTTTAATGGTTTTAAGGTAATTATTATTTGCAAGGATAATTTTCATTTTCAACTTTCACAAAAAGAAATTATTTTCGTTTAACTTCTCAATTTTAAATTTAGTTGTTATTGGTTCTATGCTAAACTACATTGAGCTAAAAAAATAGCTCTCACTTTTTTATGTAACCAATAATTGTACACATAAATAATACTAAAGATCTTCAAAGAGTAAATAATACCTAACTTTTTTTTGAAATAGAGGATCCACTTATGGTGGAAACTATAGAGCATACAAAAGGTACACACATATATATACCCTAATTAGGTTATGAATTTATGATATTTCTTATTAGAATGATTAGGTGGATAGAGTAAGATCATAGATGAATTAAGATTGACATAAGACAAACAAAATATTATTATGAGTAAAAAGAGGAGCTATAATACAAACAATTTGTAATCATAACTTAAAAATATTAATTTATAATTTAAAACTTATAAAATTAGAGTCCTTCTACTCTTGAATGATCGAATTTGGTTTTTGATATATGAAATAAGAAAAAGCATAAACATTTGTTATTGAATCAAATTAAATATTATAGTTAACGCATTTTAATTTGATATAATTATCACAAATTCTAATATTTATTTTCATGCCACAATTATTTAGTTTTATTTAAAGTATAAATAATATTTAATTTTTATATAAATAATTTCATAATTAACATCTAGATTTTGTTAATAAAAAAAATCACCTTTCTCTTCCTCCCAGTGACTTATAGTGGAGTTATCAAGAACAACTAAGTTCAACTGTGTCAACTTAACCTCTTTATATGCCTAATGGAGCTAAGGGCTTCCTTTTCGTTTCCAATCTAATGCTGAATTACATCTCCCTAGCAATTTTCCATCTTTCGTTATTAGTCATATGAATCTCTGTCTAACACTTTCATCTAGTGGTTGGTCTAGGACCCAATTCTGTCCTTGAATTCTGGGGACGACATTTTTCTTAGACTTTGGTTCCTTTATTTCACGACATTGAAGTAAGAACGAAGACATGGGTCCTCCGGATCCCTTGCTCAAACCGTTCCTTTTCCATCATAGCTTCAATTGGTTTGTTATTGTGAACAATTGACATCATTCCATTTATTAATGAATGGAGTTGTTTCGTCTAAAGTCTTTTTGTTACAAATGATATTCTATATGCATTTTGATAGAGTTTATTATCTAATTATAATTATTAAATTGATAACAATCATGAATTGATCCTTTATCATGATTTTACATAAATAATGAATTATATTTAATCAAGGTCAAATTACAAGATTCTATTTTCAGCACAAAAGATAATTGTTAAAGCTTATTTCATTATGTGATAATTATCATGTCATGTTTTATTATCAAATTTTGGTCAAAATTTTTATTACTTTATTTGAAACGTATCTAAATTTTCTGTCCTATTGTGTTATGTTTTTGCTTCAAAATTCATAAAACAAATAGTGGAGAATATATTTTGGCGTTGTTGTCCAATGAAGTGATGTTTTTAACGTCTCCTTATTTTTGTTTGGACCCTAAAAATCACAATTGGATCCAAAAAATACACAAAGTCCGTAAACAGTCAAACTCTAAAAATTAAATGTTTATTTTGCACTCTAATATTTTTATTAAAGTATACCTGATTTTAAAAAATTAAATTAAATTTTAATTTTTTATAAAACTTAATTAATTTTAATTAGTAATACATTTATTATAATTAAATTAATGTTAATTCAAATCTTTAACCCTCAAAAATCATAAATCCCTATCCTCCAAAAATTAGAAACTCTAATCCCATTAATCCTAAGTCTTCTACATCATCAGCTGAAGTATTAGCCACTTTCATTCCTTTTTACATACACTAAGTTAAAAAAGGATCATTCTTAACCAACCTCACACTAAATGTTGCCACAATCTACATTTTTGGCAATGCTTCCACCAATTCTACATCCAGTATCTCGTATTTCCTAAACATCTGATTGATAGAGTATCTAAACATAAAAATATTAAAGGGTTTATAAATGGTAAAGCTCAACTATCCAAACAATTAATTTTAGTCATTTTGGCATTGGTTGACTTAAGCCTAATTCTTGTTAATGGATTCTACACTCTACCTATAGTAAAAATTCTAATATAATATCAGAGCAAATTCGGTTTAGGTTATTAATTTCTCAGTTGTTCATTTGAATGTCCAATCCTTGTTGCATTTGAGGGGTAGTATTAGGGTATCTCATATTGACTAAACATAAAAATGCTAAAGGGTTTATAAGTGGTAAGCGTCACCTATCTAAATGACTATTTTTAGTCATTTTGACATTGGTTGACTTAAGCCCAATTCTTACTAATGAGCTGTACACTTTATCCATATTAAAAATTCTATTAATGATGAAACAAATCCAAACAAAAAAATTATAAAAATATAATTCTGTCAATTTGTAAATCCAGATGACACAAACCCAAAAATAAGATATATAATGAATATGTTTAAGGGTGGAGAAACACGAAACCAAAACCTAAATATGATGTAGTGACGATCCTACTTGATCAAAAAGCAGCAATGGTTCTAGAGAGGAGCGATATTGATGACTGATAGTGACATCTCCCTCTCTGACAATAGTATCTCACCTTTTAGATAGCGTCTACGTTGATGAGCACTGGTGAATGGTGAAGGCAGAAACATTTTTTTCACACACCTGTAGGCTTGCAACAACCACTAAATGGATTATCTGTATAAAAAAACAACTAACTGAAAAGCAAAAGAACTAATGGATAGGGCAAGTACAAGAATATGGTGGTGCAAACTGATTTAGAGCTAGGTTCTTAATCCGAATGCCAAATTTTTGCTTTGATTAGCTTTGTTGACTAACTCAGCACTATGGATAGGCTGAAGTTTTTATCCTTTTTTAAACATTGTATACTTTGTAATTTGGAGGATGTGAACGATATTGGCAGCATGACCCAGTATTGAGGTCAGCCCAACATTTGCCAAGCCCAAAACATAGATCATTCTACACACTTTATATGATGTAACAAAACTAACTTACACTCAGTTGTAAAACCAACATAACAAAATTCATTGTGCTAGATCTTTTTGTGGATTATGCCTTAACTCTTCACTATATCTTGTACTGCTCACCAGAGGAATGATTACTAAGATTTGTCCAATCTATTTTCCATATTCATTGCCTTTGATTTCATCGTCCCCTATTATTCAATCTTTTAACTTAGTATCAGAGCTAGTTTGAATGGCCACTGAAAGCAACAATGCACACAGCTCCTCCACTTCTAACCAACACACCTTAAATCTTGCTCCCATTATGCACATTTTAACACCACATCAACCTGGCCAAATGATGATGATCAAGCTAAATCATGAGAACTTTCTGCTATGGTAGACCTTTATCTAGCCTATCATTTAAGGAAACAAACTGGAAGGGCACATCACAGGGGAAAAAGAAATGACACCACAAAAATTTGAAAAAGCTATTAAAGGTGCTGCAGAAGTGGAGATTAAGTCAAATCCAGCCTTCGAGGACTAGGATTCCCAGGATCAAACACTTTTGGGTTGGCTATACAACATGTTAGAAATCAGTGTAGCAATTGAGGTGATAGGCTGTAGAACCTCACAGGAACTTTGGAACAAGTTGAAGGAGCTCTTTTCTTTGAAAACTCAAGCCAATATCATCTTCTACAAGAGAGAATTCGTTAGAATGTAGAAAGGAAGTCTGAAGATGGAGGACTACCTAAAGGCTACAAAGAAGATAGTTGACAACCTGACGTTAGTCGGCCACCTCATTACAACAAAGGATCTGGTTTCTCAAAATCTTGTTGTCCTGGATTCAGCTGAGTATAATCCAATAGTATGTCAGATAGCAGAAAAAGAAAACATCACCTAGGTGGATCTACAATCGAGGCTTCTCAATTTTGAGAAGAGACTCGAACAACTGAACGGGGCTTCACTTACAAGAAACTCGTTTCAAACTATAGTGAATCTGTTGAACAACCGAAGAGTAACATACCATGGTAACAATAACAGGGGAGGTGGAGGAAGAAATCATCATACCTACAGAGGAGGAAGGCAATCTGGACAACAGAACTTTAAGGAAAATCGACCCACAGGCTAAGTCTATCGAAAAATCGAGCACTTTGCAGCTTACTGCTACTGCAGATTTGATAAAAAACTACATGGGAAAAATACCCGAAGATTAAACAAAGCTGCAAAAGCTGCTTTCACTACTCCTTGTGTAATAGAGAATGAAGATGGCTGCTGGTATGTTGATAGTGACACTAATAATCATGTCACAAACGACCTGAACAAACTTCAGATTAAGACCAACTATGATGGACAGGACCGCCTCACCGTCGGAAATGGTAAAAATCTCACTATTTAGCACGTCGGTAAGTCCTTTTTGAACACCTGCAATAACAGGGAGCTAATACTACAAAACATTTTACACGCTCCAGAAATTAAGGAAAATATCCTTAGTGTTTATCAACTTATCAATAACAATAATGTTGTGGTCATCTTTGACAAGTTTGGTTGCATTGTAAAGGATCAGCTCATGGAAGCACCTCTACTACGGAGGAAAGTTAAGCAGGGACTCTACTTTTTGATGCAACTCGCTCACACCAACCCACTTTAGTCTTGACTACCTACAAAGGCAAAACACTTTAGTCTGATCACACAAAAGAGTACAAAACATGGCACAACTATCTTGGACACCCCTCTCAGCATACTTTAGCTAAAATTTTAGCTTCTTATAATAGACTTCTAATTTTAAATAAATACTTATTCTATGAATCTTGTCAACTGGGTAAATCCCATCATCTGGCCTTCAACTTATCTTCCGCACATGCTAAAGAAC
Organism: Erythroxylum rotundifolium; assembly: GCA_027563915.1. Taxonomy (NCBI): domain Eukaryota; kingdom Viridiplantae; phylum Streptophyta; class Magnoliopsida; order Malpighiales; family Erythroxylaceae; genus Erythroxylum; species Erythroxylum rotundifolium. Next base: position 11,952 of record JAOSBO010010605.1, read on the forward strand.
CTTTGGAACTTATTCACTCTGACATCTGCGGCCCTGCTTCACTTCACTCTTATGCTATGATTTGATACTATATCATTTTTATGGATGATCATAGTTGTAATTCTTGGATTTATCCATTAAAAACTAAAGCAGATACGACAGAAACATTCATAAAATTTAAAGTTCTCTTTGATAACCAGTTAAACAAAAAGATCATAATCTTTCAGTCTAACTTGGGAGGTGAATTTTTAGCTTTATCCAAATATTTCCAAGAAAATGGAATCCACACCAGATTCTCATGCCCACACACTTCAGCCCAAAATGGACACACTGAGTGAAAGCACAAACATGTGGCTGAAACAGGCTTATGTCTACTAGCCGAGTCACGTGTTCCTTTCAAATTTTGGCCAGAGGCATTCGAAATTGCCACCCATTTAATAAATTGATTGCCGACACCAATTCTCAAAGGATTCTCACCATATGAAAAACTCTTTGGCAAGACACCAGATTATTCTTCCTTGAAAACTTTTGGTTGTGCATGCTACCCTTGCCTTCAATCTTACCAAAGCCATAAGCAGGAATTCCATTCAACCAGGTGCATCTTTCTTGGTTTTAGCCCACACGACACTATAAATGCCTAAATTCAACCGATCGAATATATATTTCACGTCTTATAGTATTCAATGAAGAGGGTTTCCCTTTCCACTCAAAATTTTTAAATACTCACTTAACTATAAATCCATCTGTCATAAGTGTCACTATTTGGCTTAACAGCCTACAACCCAAGACTGTTGATACCTCATCGGAACTATACAATTAGGGAAACTCCAACCCTCCTCCATTTTGGAGGAGAATCGGCAAATTGGAGTGAAAATTCACTCCAATCCCACGCCAATTTCTCCTCCAAAATGGAGGAGAGCTACAGTGTTCCTCCAAATTTGGAGGAACACTGATGCAACACCATTACTATTCCTCCATTTTATTTTTTCGTTTTTCTTTTTTTCTTTCTTTTTCCTTCTTTTTTCATTAATTCAAAATTTTTAAATTTTCATTCTTTATTTTTTAGT